>MDKI01109402.1:0-28060 GCA_005239505.1 Nicotiana paniculata
TAGCCAAATGACTTCAAAATGACCTACGGACATCAAAATTCACTTCCGATCGTGCTCCCAACTCCAGAATCACCATACGAAGCTATTCCCAGACTTAAAATCCCAAACGAACATCAACAACATTGAAATGCACTTCAAGCCCAAATTTATGAAATTCTTCCAAAATGCTAACTTCCACAATATGCACCGAAACGCTCCCGGGTTATCCAAAACCCGATCCGGACATACTCCCAAGTCCGAAATCATCATACGAACCTGCGGGAACCTTCAAATCCTGATTCGGAGGTCGTTTACTCAAAATTCCAATCTTAGTTGATTCTTCCAACTTAACGATTCTGAAATAAGAATTTTCTTCCCAAACCAACTCTAATCTTCCCGAAATTCAATTCTGACCACACCTACAAGTCATAACACCTGAAACGAAGTTGCTCGCAACCTCAAACCATTGAACGATGCGCTAGAGCTCAAAACGATCGGCCGAGTCGTTACAAATATTTTTTTTTTATTGAATGTTTATCTATAATACGAATATTATTGTATTATTTTTCTAAATAGATGGTGTTGAATTAGTTGAAAGGTTAAACAGAGAAGTTTTTTTAATTATGCGGAGCCAGAACTGACCCTGAACTATAGTTTCAGGATTAAAATTACCCTGCGTCCACCTATGGGGTTATTGGTATCCTTAACATTTTTTCCTTGGCCCTTACATGACACTCTGACTAACGAGTGATAATTTTTTTTTAAAAAAGGTTAATGACTAATTACGTGAAAAGTTCTCATTGGTCTATTTTGAAACAAGGGACTCCATTACACATCCAAACGAGTTGAACCATACTCGCACCAAAAAATCCACCCTCTCCGACCCACAAACTAATCACCTAAATTAAAAACGGATTTCACCTTATTTCTCATCCCATCGTTCTTCTATCTCTTTGCATACCAAATTCCCCATCTCCCACCTCTCAAATTGAATTCTCAGATTCAACTAAATCAGGTCGGAGTCCTCCATAATGTCGGAATATGCTATTTATTATTGTGAATCAGGTCAATCCCGCATATGTTTTTACGGATTGATTGCCAACCAGTTTACTGCTACGACATCTATGAATGGTGGTCATATATTTTTCAAATGTCCTCATACTGAAGACATTGCTTGTCGTTATTGGGAATGACGCGATGAAGAACTTCTGCCCCATGTGTCAAATCCTGGATGAATTGTTAGGTAGTAATGACCTTCGTTAAGAAAGGGTCAATTTGAAGAATATCCTGGATGAATTGTTAGGTAGTAAATGCTGCAGATTTGAATAAAGTGACTTACTTGGAGAATAAAGTGTGGAACTTGGAATTAAATTTGCAACGATGAAAAACATTTATGTAACGACCCGACCGGTCGTTTTACTTTCTAGAACTCCGTAACCCTAAATAAGACTTCCCGTACTTACTTTTATTAATTTATGACTTGCTGCAATGGTTGGTTCGGGATTGAAAGGGTTTGGGTTGGAATCGGAACACTTGGTTCCTTAAGGTTGGCTTAGAAGGCCAAGTTTGACTTTGGTCAATATTTTGAGAAAACGACATCGGAATCAGGATTTGACGGTTCCAACAGGTTTGTATGATTATTTCAGACTTGGGCGTATGTTCGGAACGGGTTTCAGATGACCCGAGAGCGTTTCGGCGCCAAATAGTGAAAATTGGATTCTTGAAGCTCTATAATTTGGGTTGGAACGTGTTTTGGTGATATCAAGGTCCAAACGGAATTTCGAGACCGGGAATAGTTCCATAATGTCATTTAAGACTTGCACACAAAATTTTGTATCAATCCGAGTGATATAAGTACGTTTCGGCACGTTGGAAGTAGATTGAAGAACTTATAGTTCATAAGTTTGATTCAAATGGTTTTAGGGTGTAATTCTTAGTTTTTGATGTTATTTCGGTGTTCCGATCGCGCGAGCAAGTTCAAATAATGTTGTTGGACTTGTGTGAGTGGAGCCCCAAGGGCTCGGGTGAGTTCCAGACGTGCGTTAGGAGTGAAAACAATCCAGTTTTTCTGGTGTCCTAGGCTGCTGTTGAAGGCCTCGCAAATGCGAGGATTTGTTCACATTTGCGAACTCCCATTCGCGATGAAGGCCTCGCTAAATCGAAGAAGCCTGAGTTGGGCAGTGTTCGCATTTGCGACATTATGTTCGCATTTGCAAACCCAGTAGAAGAGAGCCCAGGTTCACATTTGCGACTTCGCATTTGCGAACCTCATGTCACAAATGCGACATCAGAGGCCTGGACACAACTTTTAAAAAACAGGACTTAGGCCATTTATTTCATTTCGCTTCTACACTTAGGCGATTTTCAGAGCTTTTGGAAGGAGGCTTTCACCTAGCTCTTTGAGATAATTAATTTCTATACAACATGAGTTAAAATACATAGATTTTGGGTAGATTAACATGCAAGGATTAGTGAAAATCAAGAGTTTAGATGAAAATCTAGGGTTTTGATAAAAATGAAGTTTTACCATGAAATGTGTTATGGAATCTAGTAAAAATCACATATTCTTGATTCTAAGGTTATGGGTAACGATTCTCTTCAAAAAATTCCGGAATCTGGGCACGTGTGCCCAGGGGTGGATTTTAGGAATATTGCAATTTGGGATGGGAAATCACTCTAATAGTGGAATTATGACTTTTGGAGCTTATATTGACTAGTTTTTACCCTATTTGAATAGTTTTGGATCGTTTGGCTCTGGTTTGAGGGTTTGAACGCCATTCTTGAGTTTGGAAGTAAGCCTTAGGACAAGGTAAGTTTCTTTTCTAACCTTTATAAGAGGGAATTTTCCCCATAAGTGAATTTAATTGATGTATGATTATATGTGGGGGCTACGTACGTACTAGGTGACGAGAGTCCGTATGTAGCTACTAATCTTGCAAATGTCCGGGTAGTTTAGGCCTACATCATGTTGTGTTGATATAGTTGTTACTCTATGTTTATGGTTTGCCTTCTAAAGTAGCGGAATTTAGTTGTTGTTAAACGTTATGGGAGGAAGTTGAACTTGCTATAAATGTCGGGACCTTGAAGGTTTCCATTTGAACTTCGTATTTTGAAAGGGATGGATGATACTAAAGTATTCTGAGAAAAATCTATTTTTAACCGTGTCGCAGGTATGATTCGCGAGCGGGGTAATATTTTACTTATATATTTAAACCGCGTCGCATGAATGATTCGTGAGCGGGGTATTTCTTTACTTTTATGTTTGACCGCGTCGCATGAATGATTCGCGAGCGGGGTAATAGATGCATCTATAGTTCGCGCCGTTTGACCCTCGGCAGTGTACAGTTTTATTTTTATGCTGGATCGGACCGAACATCCTCGGGGTATGTATGTATTATAAAAGTATTGAAAATCCTTTATTTAACTGGTGTAGATTTACTATTTGATGAATATTTGTAAAGAAAGGAAGTGTTCGGATCCTTCCATTTTGATGATAAAGTCGTTTAGTTATTTCGCATTCTGAGTGTTTATTATTTCCTAATTTTGTGTTTATTTGAAATTCTTTCTTCATTATATTTTTGGCCCTAGTATGTGTCAAAGTCGACCCCTCGTCACTACTTCTTCGAGGTTAGACTAGATACTTACTGGGTACATATTGTTTACGCTTCTGTACTTAATTGTACAAGATCTGAGGCAGGTGCATCTAGTTATCCGCCGGGAGCACATTCTTGATTTGGACTAGGACTTACCCATTCTAACCGTTCAGCAGCATACCAAAGTTTTCTTTTGCTTGTACATGTCTATCTATTTCAGATAGTAGGATAGTCTTTCTTTTGTATATTCTATTAGATGCCCACATACTTGTGACACTAGGTCCTTGGCACAAACATTAGTAGACTATTCTTTTGGAATGTAGTTACTTAATTATGAATTCATTTGGTCATTTCAGCTTTAAATTGCCTAAACTATTCGTTATTATTGACTGTGTTAAATTTAAGATAAGTAAATATTGAAAATGTTTTGGTAAAATAAATGAGGACCCATCAGTTGATTAGTGTTTGCTAGCCTGGCAGCGGTGTTGGGCGCCATCACGACCTTATATGGAATTTGGGTCGTGACAATTTATGTTGTTGTCATGGTCAACTTTTGTTTGTTTTGTAGTCGGGAGGACCATGTGTTAAAGTTGAAATCCTTTTGTTGTATTATGTTATTGGCTTGGTCAAATGAAATTGTGTAGGTGTTATATGTTAGTTGGTATGCATTTTATCCATATTAGTTGTGGGTGTAGTAGAAAAATTTGCAGGTGCACTGCAATGTACCCATCTCAGTTGCTTTTTTGTTTGTCAATGAACAAATATGCAGTTTTTGTAGTAATTCTTGTTGTGTTTGTCGAGCCCCCTTTTTTCCTCGCGGAATCGGGTTTCGACATTCATTTGGGACAACTCCCTTCCTTTTGGGAGAGGGGTATGGAAAGTGAAGAGTCACCACCTAACGGATTTATGGTGCTTTAGGGCACCTAATGCAAGTATTTCATGAAACCAGTTTACGTTATCAGAGATTGGGTAAGGGCTTGAAATTACCTTGAGGGGAAGGTGTTAGGCACCCCTCGAGGTCCACAATGGTGGGTCCCGGCCAAACTTACTTAGCAAAATTAGTCATTTAACAGATAAGCAGTCTAAGCACACATATGTAAGTAAGATAAAAGGAGTTTAAAAGGTAAGCATTCTAAGCACACATATGTAAATAAGATAGGGGAGTCCTAAGTTGTTAGCCTATAGGATCACATCCGTACAATGCCGGTAATCCTTCCTCAAATAGAGGGGTTACACGTGGCATTAGCGCACATGTTATCATATCCTTTTACTACCCGATTACCCTCCCCTTAGCGGTTGTATAAGCGGTTTTAATTAAACGCACTCTAAGCGTGCATTACCCATCCCTTCCTTGTGGTCCTGGAGGTGTTTAGGACCTCTATTTTTAGGCAGTTCTAGACTCTCCTAAAGTGTTTAAAAAGAAAAATCTAAGCGACAATAAAGAACGAACAGGATTGTCAAGTAACACAACAACTAAGGGCCCATGTTTACCTCCACAAATAAACATGCAATTAGCACGTCTTAAACATCAAGATTTCAGATGTTTCAAAAAAGTTCCTAGAACATGATATCTAAGTGAGCATGACAAATAGAGAATGTGCAGCATTATGTTAAGGCGAAGCGGTAAAGACCTAATCAGTTTGCCTGCTGATTTTGGAACCTGTTGAATATGGGCAGTCACAAATAAACAAAACATAATTTTACAATTTTTTGTAAGGACTTAATTACCTATAAGCTTGGGATTCCCTATAACATGTTGTCTAAAATGCAAACAGAATTCTGGAAATGGACAAAAGGAAAAAAAATAGTTTGAGTTTTAATACATCCTATAAACATGCTTGTGTAGGTGCTGAAATTGCTTTTAAACATATGTATAGACAGCACGGTTATTGACATAGGCGATGTAGACATGATGTAAAGCAAATATAAACATAGTCCTAAAGCAGGATTTCTAATGCACGCCAAGGATGGACATTTTTATTAAGCAGAATTGCAATGGTAACTTAATAACATGATTTTTAGGTGATCACGATTATGCAGAAGCAGAATTCCATAACAAATAAAGTAATGAGCCTATAACATTGCCTAGTATGCCAAGTGATCTAAAAGTATGGTAAACACGATATAAACCTAAAACATGATTGCTAATGCGAATAATATGAGCCTAAAACATGATTTATAATGCAAGTGAACACAACATAGACCTAAAGGCATAATTTCTAATGCAAGCAAATACAATATAAACCTAAAGCATGATTTCTACCCGGTCTCCCTACAAAAACTCATATATGAATCCCTCCTATTTACTAATTTCCTCAATATATGTTTACAAAGGTATTATTACAGACCATAAATAAATGAATTACATAATAAATATAAGTTATGCTATAGGGAGACTGAGATAGGGCCAAAGTGAACCTGGAAATACCAGGCTTTCAAAACAGTCCAGGACGCCAAAGTCTCATAGCCAATAGGGTGTCCTGGTGTGTCAAAGTTCCCTAAGGACCTCAGGGATCCCAGGAAATGCTCACACCGAGATCCTTTGAATAGGAAAGTGATTATGTGCAGTGTGGAAAAGGCCAGCCCCAGTATGCCAGAGTTCGGAGGAATCTCATGGATTCCTAGGTAGTACACACACTGAAGGGGCATAATTTAAGTAATCTAAGAGCAGGAGTGAGAGTGCTTGACATAGTTGGAATAACTTTTGGACAACAATAGAGGAGTAAAACATTTAGAAGTAAAAAATACTTTAAGAATGGACAAATTTTGGGAAAACATATTAAGAGTAAAAAAAGACATGTTGAAAAACCTTTTGAAGGAAAAGAAGGTTCGGCAAGCAACAACATGGTCACAAAAGCATCACATTGCCCAGATTCAACTTCAGTTTGTCAACTAGTTCTAGGTGTACAAACAGTTACAAAAAAAAAAAGCAGGGGTCGGGGACACAGGAATCAGAAGCACAAAAGAACATGATAAGAATGAGAGCATACTGAGTAAAAGATACATGGAATAGGCAAGGGTTTCCACAACAACCAAATTCGCAATAACATACTGACCTAGAGTCTAGACAGGAACATCACAGGTCTAACACCCAGGCTTAATGCTAAAGTAGTCATGTTAACTAACAGCAATAGACAGTAAAACACATAAACTAAGTGTAGGAATGGTCATGTTGAAGACAAGAGTCTAACTACATAGAATTAGTCATGCCAATTGAAGTCAATTAGATAGGAGTCTGAGACACAAAAGTAAGCATGCTGGTTGAAGGAAGTAAACAGGAAAGATGAGAGTACTTAAACTAAAGTAAACATGCTGATTAAAGCAATAAACAAGAAAGGTGAACTTAAAAATACCGGTCAAACAGTAAACAAGAAAGAATATAACATTAGGTACATAAGCGGTTAGTCTAATGCAGAAAAGACATGGATATTAACATGAATAGAGCCCCGGAGAATCATATAGATTTAAACTTCATAGTAGAATGAATGGCATTAGAAGCAGGAACATACCAGTTAAGGAAGAAAAGACAGAAGGTGAAGTAGGCAGGATTTGACAGTCTAGCCTTGGCTTTCAGCCGGCTAAACAAGAAATGAATACAAGTAGAAGAAAGAGAGATGAGAGAAAGTTTTTGTGTGTGTGTTTGAACTATTATCCGTGTCTTTAAGAAGCAGAATGAAAGTGTGTATATAGCACTTAGGGAGCAAAACAAATAAGGTAAAGAGAATCACAATTCAATCAATTAGGAGCAATCAACCAATTAGGGAATCAATTCCAATTGAGAAATCCGGAAAGGGCCCCTTTAATTGGGGAGAGTCAGTTAACGGTCAGAACTGGGACTCAATTAAGGTAAGAAATCATACCATATAAGGAGTCAGTAAAATCCTAAACCATACTGATAATTAATTAAGGCAAGTATAATCAATTAAGGTCACAAATAAGGGAACAAGTGAAAATCTCAGCAAATACTAATTTTAACAGGACAGTCATTCGAATCAGTAAAAAAACTCAAATAATATTGATTTTATAGGAAAGAATTATTCAAATCCCTAAATAGAAACCAGCCAAGTAAAAAATCCCCAAAGAATACTGATTTTAACGGGAAAAAACATTTGAATCTCTGAATATAATTAGTTAATAAGACTGGTTCACAGAAATCAACATAATAACGAAACAAAATTGAATAAATCAATATGACAAATAGAAACATCTAGGGTTGAAGAATATACATGAGAATCAGTCAAGATAATGAATAACATTTAGTTTAATCACTGAGAAGTTAGGAAAACATTTGAAGAAAGTTTGGGACGAACCCTAATTTCAGAAAGAGTGAATAAAATCGAAGCAATTAACTAGAACAAAAGATTTTTAAAAGGAAACACTCAATAATACTCGAATGATCTCAGATTTACGAAGATCTGAACAGATTCAAAGACTAGTGAAACTAGGATTTTTCAGAAATAGTAGAAGTAAAAGAAAATCGGTCGAAACCCATAGATTTGAACCAAAAATAAGTAAGAAACAGTACTCACAACGAGAATGGCCATATATAGGCTTGTGAGAAAGGTTTTGAACAGAACCAGGTTGAATCTCTTTGAGATTCTCTCATAAATCAATAAAGTCGAACAACCAAAATATGTAACAGGCCGGCAAGGGCCGGAAAATCCATGGAAACCCCATAGACGGGGAGTTTTGTAGGTAACGACAACTAGGTTTTTAGGGGGTGATTGAGAGAGAATGGAAAGGAGGAGCGATTCAGGGGCGCCCGGGTTGAGTGAAATGAATGGGGTTAGGGTGTTAGGGGATTAATTATGGTAGGTTTAATCGTGGACCGTTGATCAAAATGATCAACGACCACGATTAAACGGGCGATTGGGTCGGGTGTATAGGTTTGGGCCTAAGGGGTTTGGGCTAATGTTTGAGGGGGTTAGGTCCGAAAATAAAAGGCTATTTATTAAATACCCACTTAATTGACAAAATAATTTGTAAAAAATAGTTAATAAATGATAAAAAATATTTTTATATATAAAATTGATTTAAAATAATTACTTAATATTATAAAAATACAAAAGGTCAATTTCTTGTGATATAAGGTTATTATACACGCATGGGCTATTACTGCAAAGTTATTGCAATTATAACCAAAAAATGTAAGTACGGCTATTCGTAAAATAATTAAAGCTTAGTGTAAACATAAATGATAAAAGTAAATAATAAAATTGTCATAAAATCAATGGTGATGCAATTAGTAATTGTCCATCTAATAAAGAATACTGGGATAAATTAATTAAAAATCTTTAAAAATATAGAAATTATGGAAAAATATTAGTTGATGCTCTTGCATTATTTTGAAAATATATATGCATTTTGAAAAGAATATAGGAAAAAATTAGGTATCAACAGTGTTCAATCAAGCAAATTTGACTATTCTTTAATTTGTCTGTCTCTTCATTGAACTGCAAAATAATTAATCATGCAACAACCACACAAGACATTCATCAAAGATAGATAATTGGAGGACATTCCTCATAGATAATTAACAAGCATAAAGAGTTAAGAATGTTGTCACTGTTTCATCACAAGTTAAGCCCACCAAAAAATATTTTGGGGTGAATTAACACAACATCATTCATAACTGATTCACCACAAAATAACAAAAAGAAGTGAAGTTTGAATCAGCCATTACAAAACATTCAAGGATCTAAATGAAGGGGCTTCTACTTAAAGGTAGTTTTGTCTCTCTTCGTCTTTAACTTGCCAACTCTTGCTTCGTTTTCAGTTATCAATTGGTTTGAGGTCACAACTGATTTTCCTTTCCAAGTGACCTTTTTTGGTGAATTGGAAAGATTAGTAGGCAAATTTACACCAGTTCCATCTCCCTTAAAATTAATCTTCCTGGTACCGGTAGGTTTTTGGTGCAACTTTATTTGTTGAAGCATAGTCCAAGGATCATATATCACCATTGGCCTCAAATCCGGATCCTTATATTCATCTCCATTTACAGTAACATTATCATATTCATCTCCATGTACCAGCATGTTCGGAGGTGTAGCAGCTTGTTTACTTGTCTTCTTAGTTGCAACATGTTTATGTTGAGCAGCTTTTTTTGCTTGACTGGTGTATTGAGCATCTTTATTTGCTTTATTGGGGATTTGAGCAGATTTCTTTGCTTGACTGTAGAGTTGAGCAGCTTTCTTTGGTTGACTAGGGAGTTGAGCAGCTTGAGTAGGTGGTTCACAAGCTGGTGGTTCACTTAAGGACACCTTAAATCCAGGAGTAGGCATGAAGTCAAAGTCTGAATTTTGATTGTCTTGAGGTGCTGTAAAGGGCACATCTTCCACAGTTTGAGAACATTCTCCTTAGAAGAAATGCTTGTGCTTACCATGAACCTACAATAGTTGAAATATGTGCTTAGTATGAAACTAAATTTGTGGAACTATAGTCAAATTTTCAATAGAGAAATAGTTAAATATAGATGAATATAGATTACCAATGGACAAGTTCTGATATTGTGACCAGAGTCACTACAGTACCCACATGAAACAAGAAGTCCTTTCCTTGAAGCTGACTATAATCCCTTTCTCTTCCTAGCCTCATCATTTTCTCTTGTTCTCTTGACCTTTGATCTACCAACCATTTTACGCACATCTGGTGGCTCCATAACATGTTTTGGCTCAACTTTTCAGAATTGATAACCTTTAATAGGTTGTATCTTATGCATATAGACCATCATATAAGTTTCTTTGGAATACCACCAATGCACCCCACTTAATGGATCAAGATTTTTGTGGAGTAAAGCTTTGATGGCATGAGAGTATGGTATTCCAGTTAAGTCACATGCCCTGCATGTACATCTCTTCAATTCATAATTGACTACATGCTTATATGGACCTTCAATCACTTCATATCCAAATTCTCCATTAAAGTCAACTTCACATTCTGTAGCAATAGCTCAGCAATCACTATATAGTTCCATGGCATATGGCTGATGTTTCCTTTTCAGTTTGTACATTCTTCTTCACGATCTTTTAACAAGATCATCACCTTCCAATTAAAATGTTGGGAACACATTTAACAAATGAAAAAAATATTTAAGAAGTTCAAAAGTAGTTAAGAAATTAAAAAATAGTAAAGAATATGGAAAATAGTAAAAAAACAAATTTCCACCTTAACTTTAATCTCTTCCAACATCTTGATTATATATTTTTGTCTTGCTTCTAAATCCATTTATTGAAAGATTATGTAAAGTTATTGTCCATCATCTTGTTCTTGTAAATGGTGTCAAAGTATGCTCTACACCAATTTTTGGGGTGGATATCCTACTAAGGTTTTACTAGTTTCTTCAGTCACATCACCCATGAACTTCAAATGATCTTTAAATTCCTCTTCATATTTTCTCCAAGCACACCACCACAACAACTTTTTTAACTCCAAACCCCTCTACTTCTTTCTCCAATTAGCTTCTATGTGCCTAACACACTATCTGCGATTTGCACTAGGAAGCATAGTAGAAACAACATCAAGCACACCCTACAAAAATGAAAATAACCAGTTAAACATATAATCAAACTAGTACAAAGAAACATGTGGATAAAGAATAGTTAGATATTATCTTTTGCATATCGGATATAAATATCACTATTTCATCATCTTCCAAATCCAAGGAACTTCTTAGCAACTCTAGAAACCACTTTCAAGTCCTACTAGTTTATTTATCCACCACTGTCCAAGTTAGGGGATAAAAGTGTTTCACTGAATCTTGTGTCATAGCAACAAGTAATATTCCCTTACACTTTCCTTTTAGAAAAGTACCCTCCATACATATTAAAGGCTTCAATCCTCCTTTCCAACTATCTTTAAAGCATGGAAGAAAAAATACATTCTGAGAAGTTTTCTTTTTCCTTGTTCCAAAGAATCTTTGGATATGTTTATCACCACATCGGATCCAAGATTGCTATCCCTCAACCTTGAGCATAAGCCTCTAATCTGTTGTAATCATCAATGTAGCTACCCTCCAATTTCTCTAACACAAGTCTTTTAACTTTCTTCGTTGTGAATAGCTAACATTAAGTTTGAATTGATCCTCCAGATCCACTCTCATGTCTTTCACTTTGTACTTGGATTATTTTGAACCTTGTTCTTGAAATGGTGCGCTAAAGTGTTGGCAGTAACTCTTCTATTTTATAACTTGGGTCACATTTATGTTCCAATTTTAAGGTCTTGATTTTAAATCCTTGATCTTTTTTATCCTTGGATATATGACACACAAAAGGACTTCCTACATCATATTATATCCCACCCTAGTAGTGTCACTCTTATTTACTTTAAGGCCCTTGCTAGTAGCAACTGCATAAAATTCAACAACTCTTTTAGCTTCAGCCAAGATTTTAAAACTCATTCCCTTTTCTAGTTCTTTGAATTTTTTCAGTTTTTCAGTGACTTCTTTATTCATTTCCTTCCTGAAGAGTTCCAACTTCTCACTATCATAATCACTAGAGTCAGTTTCACTAGCACCCTGTTCATCAGAGGAGTCACAGTCATTACCAATCTCTAATGTGCCAATATTTTGTTCATTATACTATAATGTTAGGAGCTATTACTTGTTCTTCACTTTCATGTACAACAAATAACTGGACCACTTTGAACTTGGCAAATAGTAAATATATTAGTTTTCTAATGCCTTCATCACCCTCAACCACATAGTATCTACCCGAATACCATGTCATCTAAAATTTGTTTCACCTACTTTAACCTAAGGACTTCAGTGTATTCAGCACAAATGTCAATATAAGACAGCATATCCATATCATATCCTTGCAACACATGATTTATATTTTTAATATAAACCACATGAGAATTCAAGACCCATTTGCCCCCATAATTAAAGACCAAGTCTACCTTCTCAAGCATTTTACAAAAAAGTCATATGCAAGCCAAAAATTAATAAGAGAAAGGGACCCATCCGACATATAAAAACTGAAAGATAAAAGACAAACTAACATTCTTGATTGACCCTAAAAAACAGACAATAAAAAAAGGTAAGGGTTCACATGCAACCACCAAGGAGATAACAAACAAAAAGCTACAAATAGATATCTGGAATTAACTATAAATGATAAATCATTTCCCCAAACCCTACCAGAAACATAAAACATGTATGGACCACATGCAACCAACAAACAACTAACTAACCTAAAGGCTTCGAATATATAACAGGAATCAACAAAAAAAGTGACCCCATAAGAATAAATAAACCAGAGATCTGTCACGACCCAAAATCCACTAGTCGTGATGGAACCTAACCCAACTCGTTAGGTAAGACAACTAATAACTATCCAATTTCAATAATGTTAGCAAATCAATTAAACAGAATAAATTATCTGGATCTATTACATTTCCTAAAGACTGGTAGTACAAATCATGAGCTTCTAAGAATAGAGTTTACAAAGCGAAAACGAAATAAGTACATAGTCTGTTTGAAAGGTACATAAACATCACAAGTTAATATAAAGCTACCCCGAACAACAGAGACAGCTGCAACATGGACGCGAGTACATCTTCAAATCCAGTATCCCTCTAACATAACAACAACTGCAACCAACATCTGCACGCAATGTGCAGAAGTGTAGTATCAGTACAACCGACCTCATGTACTGAGTAAGTAACAAACCTCATGTACTGAGTAAGTAACAACCTCATGTACTGAGTAAGTAACAAACCTAACCTTAGGTTGAAAGCAGTGACGAGTTATCACAAGGTCAGTTCTCATACCGGTATTCTACAACAGTTCACAACAGTATAGCACAAGCACTAAAGGGGTATCTCAGAAGTAAAAGGGCTAAACCCGTTCACAATTTCAGAAAAAAGGCATGCTTTTCAAATACTTTAGTGAAACTCAGTTCTTTTGCCGAAAATGCCAAAAATACAGGTAAGTTTGAAAACTGTTATTTTCCTAAAAATCCTTTCAACAATAAGTAAGAAGTTTCATTTTCTTTCCAGATAACAAATAATCCCTCTCTATGCCCACATATCAATGTGTGTAAAAATCATGAATGACGTGATACCGTACAACATGAGGAAAATGCATCTCTATGCATGCATGTCATGTATGCATGCCAATGCCATGTATCCCAAAGATTAATCATGTACTCACACTCTCAGAGTGCTCAATTTCACTATCTCACTCTTTCCACTCACCAATGTTCAACCACTCGGTACTGTGCCCATACGGCCTAGGGAAGATCCATCCCGGAGTATATACATCACTGATCATCAATCACTCAGTACCGAGAAAGGCCAATCCAGCCCCATAGAGAAGATCCATCTCCAAGTATGTAATGCTTCGGATAAGATCCATGTCCAGGGAAGATCCATCCCTCAATATAATCAAACGTGCTCATTGGGGTGTTTATAGACTCCTGAGGGGCTCCTACGGCCCAAGCGCTATCATAAGCAAGATCCAGGCATAAATCAATATAACATGTTGCGGCATGCAACCCGATCTCATAACTGTCACTTATAATCAGGTTTTCAGCCTCACTCAATCATCAATCTCTCAAGTCTCACTCACGGGCTCACAATGACATAAAACTAGACCGACAACAATGATATGATGTATCAATAAACAACAACTAAGACTGAGATATGATATGAATGCATGCATATGACTGATTACGAAATATCAACGAAATCAGTGAGATAACAACAAGAAACGACCACTATGGGTCCTAACAATATCATCATAAAAGCCTAAACAGGATATTTAGCATGATTGACAGCTCAAATACTTTATCACATGGTGGAAACACAAATACCAACAGAATAGGGCCACTATACCGTGCCATGTGAACAACCGAGTCCCAAATTCATAGGATGCACGCTCACACACCCATCACCTAGCATGTGCGTCACCTCAATACCAATCACATAATACAAAATGCGGGGTTTCATACCTTCAGCACTAAGTTTAGAAGCGTTACTTACCTCGAACGAGCCAATACCAAATGCCGATCAGGCCAAGTGATGCTCCAAGGATGCCATCCTGCGCGTTCCGACCTCCAAACGGCTCGAAACTGACCAACAATAATTCATATATATCAAACAATGCTAAAGGAACCAATCTCGATCATAAAAGATTGAATCTTGAATCAAACCCCAAAACCGGCCCAAAATCCCAACCCGCGCCTGCACCTTGGAACCCGACGAAAATCACAAAATCCGATAACCCAATCAATTACGAGTCCAACCATACTAGTTTCACTCAAATCCGACTCCAATTCGATGTTCAAAACTCAAAAGTTCATATTATAAAACTTTAGGCCAAAACCCCCAATTTCCTCTTTAGAAATCATCAACCAAAAGCTAAAATCGAAGATAGATTCATGGAATATAATCAAAACCGAGTAGAGAACACTCACCCCAATCCTTATGATGAAATTTTCTCCAAAATCGCCTTAATCCGAGCTTGGAAATGTCAAAATGAAGCCAAAATCGCGAACTTTTGTATTTATCATTCTGCCCGGCACTTCCACATCTGTGGTCAAATTGTCGCATCTGCGACCATGACATCTGCAGTCAGATTGTCTCATCTACGACCACCGCATCTGCGGTCAGATTTTCGCATCTGCGACCACACTCACCAGCCGACCCCTCACAACTGCGGAACAATTTCCGCTCTTGCGCACCCGTAGGTGCGACATTTTCTCTGCATCTGTGATGAGCTCCAACCATGACTTCTTTTGCATCTGCGACACATGGCTTGCACCTGCGGCAATCCCACCTGCGCAATACCACTCGCAGGTGCAGAAACCAGAATTGTCACGACCCTAATTCCATATAAGGTCGTGATGGCGCCCAACAACGCTGCCAGGCAAGCCAACACTAATTAATTGGTGGGTTCTCATTTATTTTACCAAAATATTTCCAACATTTACTTATCTTAAATTTAACACATCAATAATGACGAATAGTTTAGGTGATTTAAAGCTTAAATGACCAAATGAAGTCGTAATTAAGTAACTACATTCCAAAAGAATAGTCTACTAATGTGTGTGCCAAGGACCTAGTGTCACAAGTATGTGGGCATCTAGTAGAATATACA
This sequence comes from Nicotiana paniculata, assembly GCA_005239505.1. Classification (NCBI taxonomy): domain Eukaryota; kingdom Viridiplantae; phylum Streptophyta; class Magnoliopsida; order Solanales; family Solanaceae; genus Nicotiana; species Nicotiana paniculata. The sequence continues at coordinate 15,670 of MDKI01109402.1, forward strand.
AAAGGAAGACTACCCTACTGTTTGAAATAAATAGACAGGTACAAGCAAGAGAAAACTCTAGTATGCTGTTGAACGGCTAGGATGGGCAGATCACCGTAAGTCCTGGACCAAATCAAGAATGTGCTCCCGGCGGATAACTAGATGCACCTGCCTCAGATCCTGTACAATTAATTCCAGAAGCGTAGTATGAGTACATAGATAATATGTACCCAGTAAATATCTAGTCTAACCTCGAAGAAGTAGTGACGAGGGGTCGACTTTGGCACATACTAGGGCCAACAATATAATGAAGTAAGAATTTCAAATAAACACAACATGAGTAAATAATAAACACTCAGAATGCGAAATAACTGAACGACTTTATCATTAAAATTTAAGGATCCGAACACTTCCTTTCTTTACAAACATTCACCAAATAGTAAATCTACACCAGTTAAATAAAGGAATTCCAATACTTTTATAATACATATATATACCATCGAGGATGTTCGGTCCGATCCAACGTAAAAATAAAAAATGTGCACTTCCGAGGATCGAACGGTGCGAACCATAGATGAATCTATTACCCTGCTCACGAATCATTCATGCGACGCGGTCAAACATAAAAGTAAAGAAATACCCCGCTCGCGAATCATTCATGTGACGCGGTTTAAATATATAAGTAAAAGATTACCCCGCTCGTGAATCATACATGTGACAGTTAAAAATAGATTTTTCTCAGAATACTTTAGTATTCATCCATCCCTTTCAAAATACGAAGTTCAAATAGAAACCTTCAAGGTCCCGAAATTTATAGCAAGTTCAACTTCCTCCCATAACGTTTAACAACAACTAAATTCTTCTACTTTAGAAGGCAAACCATAAACATAGAGTAACAAATATATCAACACAGCATGATGTAGACCTAAACTACCCGGACATTTGCAAGATTAGTAGCTACGTACGGACTCTCGTCACCTAATACGTACGTAGCCCCCACATATAATCATACATCAATTAAATTCACCTATGGGAAAAATTCCCTCTTACAAGATTAGAAAAAAGACTTACCTTGTCCCAAGGCTTACTTCCAAACTCAAGAATGCGTTCATACCCTCAAACCCGAGCCAAACGATCCAAAACTATTCAAATAAGGTAAAAACTAGTCAATATAAGCTCCAAAGATCATACTTCCACTATTAGAGTGATTTCCCATCCCAAATTACAAGATTCCTAAAATCCACCCCAGGTCAACGTGCCCAGATTCCGGAAATTTTTGAAGAGAATCGTTCCCCATAACCTTAGGATCAAGAATATGTGATTTTTAATAGATTACATAACAAATTTCGTGGTAAAACTTCATTTTTATCAAAACCCTAGGTTTTCATCTAAACCCTTGATTTTCACTAATCTTGCATGTTAATCTACCGATAATCGATGTATTTAATTCATGTTGTATAGAAATTACTTACCTCAAAGTGCTAGGTTAAAGCCTCCTTCCAAAAGCTCTGAAAATCGCCTAAGTGTAGAAGTGAAATGAAATAAATGGCCTAAGTCCCGTTTTTAAAAGCTGTGCTCAGGCCTCTGATGTTGCAAATGCGAAGCCGCAACGCGACAATATCATCGCAAATGCGAACCTGGGCTCTCTTCTGATGGGTTCGCAAATGCGAACAAAATGTCGCAAATGCGCCCAGCTCAGTCTTCTTCGATTTTGTGAAGCCTTCATAGCAAATGCGAACAAATCCTCGCATTTACGAGGCCTGCAACAGCAGCCCAGAACACCAGAAAAATTGGAGTGTTTTCACTCCTCACCGGAGCCCTCGGGGCTCCACTCTGAATACTCACACAAGTCCAACAACACCATACAAACTTGCTTGCGTGATCGGAACACCGGAATAACAACAAAAACTAAGAATTACACCCTAAAACCATTTGAATCAAACTTATGAACTTTAAGTTCTTCAATCTACTTCCAACGTGCCGAAACATACTTATACCACTCAGATTGATACCAAATTTTGCGTGCAAGTCTTAAATGAAATTACAGAACTATTACCGGTCTAGGAATTCCATTTGGACATCGATATCACCAAAACACATTCCAACCCAAAATTATAGAACTTCAAGAATCCATTCACTATTTGGCATTGAAACGCTCCCGGATCATCCGAAACCCGTTCCGAACATACGCCCAAGTCCAAAATCATCATACGAACCTATTGGAATCATCAAATCCCGATTCCGAGGTTGTTTTCTCAAATGTTGATCGAAGTCAAACTTGGCCTTCTAAACCAACCTTAAGTAACCAAGTGTTCCGATTCCAACCCAAACCCTTCCAAATCCGAACCAACCATTCCCGTAAGTAATAAATCAATAAAATCAAGTACGGGAAGTCTTATTTAGGGGTACGTGGTGCTAGAAAGAAAAACGATCAGTCGGGTCGTTACATTCTCCACCCCTTAAACAAATGTTCATCCTCAAACGGGTCTAGAATCATACCCGGAGTGCTGAATAAATGTGGATATCGGTTCCGAATGTCCTCCTCGGACTCCCAAGTCGCCTCCTCGACTGGTTGGCCCCTCCACTGGACCTTCATTGCTGAAACCTTTTTAGACCTCAACTGGCGATCTTGTCTATCAACAATGGAAATAGGCTCTTCCTCATAGCCCAAGCTCTCATCTAGATGAATGGTACTGGAGTCTAACACGTGAAATAGGTCGGCGTGGTACCTCCGGAGCATAGACACATGAAAAACTGGATAAACTCCTGATAAGCTGGGAGGTAAAGAGAGCTCATAAGCAATTTCCCTAACTCGCCTCAACACCTCAAATGGGCCTATAAATCTGGGGATCAACTTACCCTTCTTCCCGAATATCATAATACCCTTCATCGACGAGACTTTCAAGAGAACCTTCTCGCCGATCATAAATGATACGTCACGCGCCTTCTGATCCGCGTAACTCTTCTATCTGGACTGTGCCGTGCGAAGTCTCTCCTGAATCAACTTTACCCTTTCCAAGGCATCCTTTACCAAATCAGTGCCATATAACTTAGTCTCGCCAGGCTCAAACCACCCGATGGGAGAACGACATCGCCGACCATATAAGGCCTCAAATGGAGTCATCTCAATGTTGGACTGATAACTGTTGTTGTAAGCAAACTCGGCCAAGGGCAAGAATTGATCTCACTACCCTCCAAAGTCAATCATACATGCTCTGAGCATGTCCTCCAATATCTGAACTGTCCGCTCCGACTTCCCATCCGTTTGTGGATGAAATGTTGTGCTGAGCTCTACACGGGTGCCCAACTCACTTGGTATGACTCTCCAAAAATGCGAAGTAAACTGTCCATCTGATATGATGGACACAGGCACACCGTGCAAACGAACTATCTCCTGAATGTAAATCTGGGCCAACCTCTCTAAAGTGTAAGTAACGGCAACAAGTATGAAGTGTGCCAACTTGGTCAACCTGTCAACAATAACCCAAACCGCATAGAATTTCCGCAAAGTCCGTGGCAACCCAACTACAAAGTCCATAGTGATGTGCTCCCATTTCCACCCAGGTATAGTCATCTGCTCAAGTAGGCCTCCTGGACTCTGGTGCTCATATTTAACCTGCTGGCAATTTAGGAAGCCTTCATAGCAAATGTGAGTTCGCAAATGCGAACAAATCCTCGCATTTGCGACGCCTGCAACAACAACCCAGAACACCAGAAAAGCTGGAGTGTTTTCACTCCTCACCCGAGTTTTCAGGTCTCCACTCTGAATACCACACAAGTCCAAAAACACCATAAGAACTTGCTCGCACGATTGGAACACCGCAATAACATCAAAAACTAAGAATTACACCCTAAAACCATTTGAATCAAACTTATGAACTTTAAGTTCTTCAATCTACTTCCAACGTGCCGAAACGTACTTATACCACTCATATTGATACCAAATTTTGTGTGCAAGTATTAAATGAAATTACGGAACTATTTTCGGTCTCGAAATTCCGTTTGGACCTCGATATCACCAAAACATGTTCTAACCCAAAATTATAGAACTTCAAGAATACAATTTTCACTATTTGGCACTGAAACGATACCGGGTCATCCGAAACCTGTTCAGAATATACACCAAGTCCAAAGTCATCATACGAACCTATTGGAACCGTCAAATCCCTATTCCGAGGTCGTTTTCTCAAAATGTTGACCGAAGTCAAACTTGGCCTTCTAAGCCAACCTTAAGGAACCAAGTGTTCTGATTCCAACCCAAACCCTTCCAAATCCGAACCAACCATTCCCGCAAGTAATAAATCAATAAAAGAAAGTACGGGAAATCTTATTTAGGGGTACGAGATTCTAGAAAGCAAAATGACCGGTCGGGTCGTTACAAGAACCAGCAGCTGAAATACTAAAGAAAATGATCTGAAATCAATCCAAAACACGTCCGAGCCCCTCGGGACCCCGTCCAATCATACCCACAAGTCACATAACATAACACGGACCAACTCGAGGCCTCAAAACAAACATAACAACATCGAAGCGACGAATCACACCTCAATTCGAACCCAATGAACTTTGAACTTTCAAATTTCCGAATCACACGCCAAAACATATCAAATCATCCCGGAATGAACTCAAAATTTTCACACAAGTCCCAAATGACATGACGAAGCTATTCCAACTCCCGGAATCGCAATCCGAATCTGATATTTTCAAAGTCAACTACCGGTCAAACTTATGAACTTTCCAAGCCTTTAAATTTCTAAATTTTTTGCCAGTTAGTGCTGAAACCTTCTAGAAACATCCAAATGCAAATCCGGGCATACGTCCGAGTTCAAAATCACTATCCGGACCTAACGGAACCATCAAAACTCCATTCCGGGGTCAACTTCTCAAAAAGTCAAACTTGGTCAAACCTTTCCAATTTGAAGGTTCTAGTCAAGGATCATTCTTCTAAATCAATTTTGAATAACCTGAAAACCAAAACCGACGATTCACATAAGTCGTGATACATCAAACAGAGCTAATCATGCCCTCAAATAACCGAGTGAAGTGCAACCAGTCGGGTCGTTACAAGATTATTCCCTTAAACCCTATTTTTCAGACAACACAAAACAAATCGGGACCGCATGTAATGTGACATTGACTAAAAAAAGGCATCGAAACATGGAAGAAACAAGTGAATATCCTTAAAACTTAAAAATCAACAAAAGTTGACAAATTCGAGAAAGCCCTAAACATATATTATTCACAAAAGCAGTAAAATCTTACTTGAATTACAAAATCTTGTACGGATATTGTATTTTAACTTCAGTTAGAAGATGGATGAGAAAATAAGGGTTAGAGTTAGGTGAAATTCATGATTTATTAGTTTTTGGGTCGGATAAGGTGAGTTTTTGAGGCGGGAACGGTTCAGCTGGTTTGGGTATGTAATGAGTCCCTTTTTTTCAAAATAGACCAATGAGAATTTTCCATGTAATAAGTCATTAACCTTTTAAAAAAAAAATCCCAACCGTTAGTCGAAGTGGCATGTAAAGGCCAAGAAAAAAATGTTAAGGATACCAATGACCTAATAGATGGACGAAGGGTATTTTTAATCTTGAAACTATAGTCCAGGGTAAGTTCTGGCCTTTTTTTGTAAGAATAAACAAACCAAAGACCATTCCCTTAAACCCTGTATTTCGTATAACACAAAACAAATTGGGACCATATGCAATGTGAAATTGACTAAACAAAGGCATCGAAACATAGAAGAAACAAGTGAATATTCTTAAAACTTCAAAAGCAACAAAAGTTGACAGATTCAAGAGGACCCTAAACATATATTACTCACAAAAGCAATAGAATCTTACTTGAATGAGGGAAAATCTTGTGCGAATCTTGTATTTTAACTTCAGTCATTTAGCGTTAACGAATATTTACTACATAATCTCTATAAAGTGGCAGACACTTTCGTGATTATGGAATCGCCTAAAAAGGAGAAAAGAAGATGGCTGAGAAAATAAGGGTTAGAGTTAGGTGAAATTCATATTTATTAGTTTGTGGCTCGGAGCGGTGGGTTTTTGGGGCGGGTACAATTCAACTGGTTTGAATATGTAATGGGATCCCTTGTTTTAAAATAGACCAATGAGAATTTTCCACGTAATTAGCCATTAATATTTTTTTTTTTTAAAATTACCAACCGTTAGTCGGAGTCGCGTGTAAAGCCCGGGGAAAAAACGTTAGGGATACCGATAACCCGATAGGTGGATAGATGGTATTTTTAACCCTGAATCTATAGTTCACGGTCAGTTCTGGCCCTTTTCCGTTTATTATATGTCATAAATCTACCAATAATTATAATAATTATTATTTTCATTAAAAAATTTAATTGAATTGTTCTTCCCGTTTGAATTTGATATGAAAGTTTAATTATTAAAATTAATATATAAAAAAATAAATTATATATTTATACATTTTATTTATTTCTTGAAATTATTGTTTATGTTTCTTTCTTTACTTTTATCGTATCCATATAGCATATAGCATGACCATATGAATTATTATTCAAAAACTTTCTCATCTCAAAAATAAATTAGTCCTATGATTTTATATATCTCTACATTGAAGTTATATATTATATGTTTTTTCCTTTTTTGATAATATTTTCTTTAAACTATATAGATATTTAATTATTTAAGTTCAAGTTCAAAAAAGAGTAACTAATTATTAACTAACCTAACTAATTTTGTCCTGAAATTTGACACTATTTAAATTTTTATTTAAATTTAACCTAACTAAAATTGATTTGCTTCATATTAATTAAAAATTTTAAATTTAAAGGTTTTTAGTTAGAAATGGAGTAACCAAAAATACTCCCCAACTTGAATAAGTAGTTTTATTTTTATTTTTCTAAATATTTTTTTACTGTAGCTAAATTAATTTTTTCTTATTTTTTGTTTTTTAGTTCTAAAATAATTTTTAAACTCTAACTTGAAACTATTCCCCAATTTGAATGCCACTTGAAAAATATTTTGTCTTAACAATGCCACTTGACTTCTTGTATTTTCATTTAAATTGAAAGTTATTTTATTTCTTTATTTTCGTTCTTTTATTTTAAAATAATTTTAAAATACCAACTTGAAACTACTCCTCAATTTGAATATATATTTCTTTTATTTATATATTTTTATTTTTTATTATGGCTAATTTTATGTTCATTTTTTTATTTTAATATATTTTTAAAACTCCAACTTGAAACTACTCCCCATGAATGGGTAATTTTTTTTTGTTTTTTTCTAGCTAATTATAAGATATCTATATTTATTAATTCAAATAAAGTAACCGATTAATTCAAAATTTAAAATTCAAAAGTTAGAAGGTAATTTATTTTGTCTTAAAACTCCAACTTGAAACTACTCCTGAATTTGATTTGGTAATTTTTTTAATTTTTTAATTCTGTTTTTTATTTAAAATAATTTTAAAGCACCAACTTTGTTAGAGCTTTGTCCTAAAAATCTATACTTTGTGTCTTATGGTTATACCACATGGCATCATATATATATATATATATATATATATAAATACTACTACACTAAAAAGAAACTAGTCTCCAATTTAAATTGGTAATTTCTTATTTCTTTATCTCCATTTTTTATTTTATAATAATTTTAAAACTTCAAATTGAAACCACACTCCAAATTGAAACTACTATATTGATTTGCTTCTCCTATTCTATATTAATAGATTTGATAATATTTTCTTTAAACTATATATATATATATATATATATATATATATTTGATTATTTTAAATTCAAATTGAAAAAAGAGTAACTAGTTATTAACTAACCTAACTATTTTGTCTTAAAATTTGACACTAGTTAAATTTTTATTGTTACACTTGGCATCTTCATATTGATTTGCTTCTCCTATTCTATATAAGTAGATACAACTCAACTTAAGATTTTATATTTGTGTTTTCTCCCATTGTAATTGCTATATTTTATTTTTTAAATTCTTATTACAGTTATCTAGCCGCTATTCTATTTTGGGTATTGTTAAAGATTCTAAATATTATTATTAAATGGGAACACATGAAAAAGCAGAATAATTGATTTAACCTTTATTAATTCGGTCATTTACTTTAAATTTAAATCGTTGTCAGTATAATGTATGGAATTGAATATTATTAGGAATTGACAACACGTATTCTTCTGTCGTTTGTCCTAAATTATACTAATGAGTAAACTGTAGCTATTAAAATTAGGAATTGACCATGTCAATTGTTAGTAAATTGTATTTGTAAAATAATTCTAGAGACAGATATAACGTATAAACAGAAAATATAAAAGAAATATAATTTAATTCGAGCCCACTGAATTCATAGTTTTTTCTTAAGGAACTTTATCCCCTCCTAGTATTCAAGGTTGTGGATTATTTTCTCCCAGGATAGAACCAATTACACACTGATGTAGCGGTACTTCAAACCCTAATGTTTCAGCGAATCCGAATACAATGATCGGTAGCAAATCACACTTTACTGTTACTTTCTTTGTAGTTAAAACAACAAAAAAGGATCTGATCTGTCTCTCTACCATGATAAATTGTTTAAAGTTGTCCCCCGTTATACTATTGGGCCATAAAATTCTCTGCCGTCTTACTATCCTAACAAATGTATCCTTAATTAGACGGAGGTGACGCATGGTACCCATCCGTTCCCTTTTTATATCTGGGAAAATATTAGGCGACCCGCTTCACAAAACCCCATACACATACCCATAACCCGTAACCCGTAATTTATAATACAAATTAACCCATTCCATTCATTTTCTCTTCTTTCTGTTTGACTCTCTAGAACTCTCTAACCTCTCTTCCCTGTTTGGTAGGGCTGCCAGAATTTATCTAGAACCATCTTTCATAAGGTGATAGGAATTGGTGGGATAAATAAAAATTTCTAGCTTCCAAGACAGTGCAATCGAGAGACTACCACTACATCGTATGGGTGACTAAAACTAAGTGATAGAGAAGCCAACAGTTGCAGAGTTGGATCATGAAATGTCTCTTGGTAACTCAGCAGAAATCAAACATAGAGGTTTTGTTGTGACGAAGATTATTGCAATCATATAAAGTCCCTTTTTGCAGAAATTGTGTTGCTAGTCGTGGAATTATTTGAACCCTTTGATATGAAGTGTGTTCCTTTTGCTCATCTTTATAAACACTTGCATAAGATTGGCCACAGTTGGTATCCTATTTGCTACAATTTGGGTGTTCTTTTGGCATTGAGAACAAATAATTTAATTGTGTTTTAAGCCGAGAAACTTTGTCCAAAGAACTGTATAAACTGATTTATGTTATTTGATAAAGCATAAACTGATTCTCTGCCTGAATTTTATGGAGAAGTAATCGACTCCACCCTGATGGTAATCAACGGAGAAGAGAGAGGTTAGAGAGTTCTAGAGAGTGAAAGAGAAAGCAGAGAAAATGAATGAAATAGGTTTAATTTGTGTTATAAATCACGGGTCACAGGTTATGGGTATGGGGATTTTGTGGAGCGGGTCGCTTAATATGTACCCAAATGTAAAAAGGGCACGGACGGGTGCCACGTATCACCTCCGTCTAATTAAGGATATATTTGTTAGTATAGTAAGACGACGTGGATTTTTATGACCCAATAGTATAATGGGGGACAACTTTAAACAATTTATCATAGTAGAGGGACAAATTAGACCCTTTTCTGTTAAAACAATACAGAATAAAGGAGAAGAATTAAGAAATTCGTATGGAAAATCTAAGAGAATGAAGTGCTATTTATAGCCAATATGTTGAGCTCAAATTGAAGAGGTGCAGCTCTTCAGAAGAGTTGTTCACGCAAAATGGCCATAATGTAAATGACTATTTATGCAACAATAAACCGGGAATTCAAAACGCGCAGAGAACTTCATTTTCCGTTATAAAAACGGAAAACGAACACTTAATTTTTCATTGGATTTAATATTAATTTTCCGTTTGCAAAAAAACGGATATTTAATAATATTACATTAATATTTACTATTAACAAGTTCAAAAAATTAATCAATCAATCATTTGACCAAACGAATTTGAAGCCGAAGCCGAGCGACGACGACAACGGCGACGGGAGGCTTGCCTTCTTCTTAACTCTTTAAGAGCTAGAAGAAGAGCAATTGTATATATACTCATCAAAAACTTTTTTCTCTTCCAATATGGGACAATGTCCCTTTGTCAAGGAGAAAAACTCTAATATTTCATTTTTTCTCCATTTTCCATTCACCTCTTTTAAGCTAAAATAACTTTAAAACCCAACATCGATTACATTTGCGCAATATGTAGAGTTTAATATATTTTATTAGCCGATATTCAACCTTTATTTTTTATTGTTATTTTCAATCCTTGAACATTAATAAGTGTTGGAGATACAATTAAGTAGGTAAAAGTGTGTACCCTCTAATAGTTTAAGTTTTTGGATGGGATATCACACACTTGAACATGGTGCTAGAGCAGACAAAGATTATGGGTTTGAGTCTCACCGCCACCCAATATCAAAAAGAATATTTATATGCGTAACTCGTAAAAAGGAGTCAAGCTCGCACGTAAGAGGGCGTGTTGAAGACATAATTAAATAGATAAAAGTATAATTTGTCTAAGAACTTAAACTTTTTAGATGAAATTAGTGCTAGCAAAATGGATAAAAACAGTTATCCTTCCATATTTTCACTAAAAAAGGTCAAAGTCCAACAAGATTTGCCAAAATACTTCAACGACCACATGCTTGTCAACTAGTAATTGGAAAAAAAAAGAGATAAAGTTTTGTTTGTAAATTGTAACGATGCAATTTGTTTGGAAAAGTCTAAATCTTGTTGATTAAGTTCACTTGTTAAAATAATCTTTGAAGCATTAAGCTCCCGTTTGACCATGGATTTTGGATTTATTTTTTTAATTTTTTTAAAATATTATTTTGTTTATGAAATATGATTATGTTTTTGGGAAAATATTCAAAAATTTCCAAGTTCTCAAAAACTGGTTTAGGGCAATTTTTGGGTGAAATTTTTTCTTCCACTCACAAAATTTCAACTTTTCTTCAAATAAAATGCATGTCCAAACACAACTTTAACTTTCAAAAGTATTATTCAACATAACTTCAAAAACTCATTTTTCAAGTTTCAATCAAATTTATGTACAAACACTAACTAATAATTGAATTTTTAAGTAGTGAAAACAATCATTAGTTTGACGCGAGGTTATAACAAATAAAAATATTTATATATCATATAATTTGGACAAGTTTCCGGTTTGAATATCTATTGCAATAGATACAATTTTGTTTCATATTATTGTCAAATATGAAGCAAAATGGTTGTCTTGAACGATCTATGTCCGACCTTTTGCGGGATGCCATCATTGTTTTGAAAAATATTTAAAAGTTTTTAGAGCCCAAAGTAATAAAATTGAAAACTTTTTTGTAGCATTGGAACTTTTTTTAATAAATAAGTAGGGATCTATTTTATATAAAAATCACAAAATAGAGTCGACATAATAAGCATTGCCCAAAGGCACAATACCTACTTGGCTATTACACAAAATATTACTGTCACGCAGGACATTTTTATTTCCCAAGGATGCAAGTTTAGTGCATGCATCTTTGCTAATAAATTTTACTATGTAAATAGAGCCTTCACAATCTGAGAATAAAACAACAATTACAAAATGTGGTGGATTGTACATAATTTCTAGACCCCTGCCATTGTTTACCTGAACAACATGCTTAGCCAACTTGTGTGCTGGCTTGTTGGCCTCCCGAAAATTGTGCTGGATTGTTTGAACTCTCACATGAACCCATCAATGACCTGCATTCATGAATAATATGGTTTAGGGGTTATTACCATTTTTTTAGACTGTTTATAACGTCCGTGGAATCTGATTCCACTTCTAGGTTGGTGAAACCTTGTTTCATTGCAAGACGTAAGCTCATTTCTAATGCCATTTGCTCGGCATGCAAGGGTGATAAATCAGGTAGAGACTCTTGGAACCCAATCACCAATTTGCCCTTATTGTCCCTAAATAGACCACCAAATCTTCGGGGCTTAAAGTTGTGAATTGTTATATTTCACAACTTAAAGTAATCTATATTCAAAAATATAATTTTGCATTGCTCAAGCTATGGTCGAATGAGTTGTTCGAGTTCAAAACATACCTCACAGTATCCCTTAAAGTTACTACTCTATGGGTGTGTTTGGTATGAACGGTAAATATTTTCCGAAAAATATTTTTCAATTTTCTCATATTTAGTTTTCTTATGAACTTATTTTCTTTCAATTGGAGAAAAATATTTTCCTTATTGTGACAAGGGAAAATATTTTCCAAAACTCCTTCTCAACCTTCCCCACCCACCCCACCCCACTCTTTCCAAAAAGATTTTTTTTTCT
>MDKI01276705.1:0-15894 GCA_005239505.1 Nicotiana paniculata
CGGTTTTAACCGGTCTGGGCCGGGCCGGTTACGGGTCAACCCGGCCCGTTAGACACCCTTGGGTATTTATGGACTAGTGCCATACGACGTACCACATAACCATGATAGTAAGATGTATAAGGCGTATTAAAAATGAATAGTATTTTAAGTAATTTGAGACAATTCTTAATTATGTGGATAATTAGTTAATTATTGATTAGTAGGTAATTAATTGATTAAGCTAATTGAATAATTAGGCCTAGAATGGATAAGACCAAGTGCCCTAACGTGGCAGCAAGGTCTTTAGACCATTGTGACTCATATTGTATGAAAATAAGTGGCATGTTTAGAGAAAATGTTTGGCCAAGTCATCTTACAAAAGAGTCCCCACACTTATAATAAGGAGTAATTGCTAGTAGTTATCACAATCATTTGTGGAGAAAGGAAGGGCTTGAGATTCTCAGTAGATTAGTTGTATTGGGATTTAGTATGAACTTATATATTGCCAGTGCACTTGTTAATATATATATACAAATGGGTCTTACAGATGTTGCTTTCAAAGTGTTTTATGACTTACCAAAACGAAACTTACCTGTATGGAACTTGATTTTACGTGGAATTTGTGAAGCGGGTAAGCCTAATGAGTTCTTAAGATTGTATAGTGATATGAAGTTGGAAAATGTGGAGCCTAATGGGCTCGGAGTTTGTTATTTGATTCGAGGTTGTTGTAAGAGAGACTTCTTGATAAAGGCAGGGAGATACATTCCCTTGTGATTAAGACGGGGTGGTTAGAATCAAATATCTTTTTAGCTAATGCATTGGTGGATTTTTACTCTACTTGTGGCATTTTGGTTGACACAAATAAACCATTGCAATGTATTCCACCTCAGGTATGTTAAGATTTTTTTTTTTTTTTTTGGCATGGTCTAAATTATACGGAAGAAACGAGCAAACTCATGGTTTTCATAAATACTCTATTCATAGAAATACTAGGGGTGTCTATATTCTTGATTCCCCATGTGAATTATTATTATCTTCTGTTCATGGAACTCGAAAATATGTATGTTGGTAAAATTTATTACATGATATTAATCAGAGGCATAATGGCCTTATGACGTACTGAGAGATTTTATTTTACGTATTTCATATGCATTTTATGCATTTACATATGCACATTGACACAAGACCAAATGGCATTATATACGCGTATATATGTAAATATATGTATATGGGATATGAGAAAAGGTTACGGTGTTATATACGCACCACCACCTGATCAGCTTGTATATGATGATGATGTTGCCCACATTGGCTTTAATATGGTTCAAACGGCGTTATATACGCCTATATATGTATGTATATTCAAACGGTGTTATATACGCGTGTATATGTATGTATATATATATATATGTATATGGCATATGGGAAAGGTTATGGCGTTATATACGCACCACCACCTGATCAGCCAGTATACGAATGATGATTTTGGCCACAATGGATGATATGATATGATGGGATGCCCTCAGAGGCTGGTGATGTTATGAAAAATGTACCTGTGCACGACATGACATTAATATTCTATGCATGACGCTAAATGTAATTTATGATTTAGAAAGCTATTGAGGCTTACAGGTTGAGTCATGTGCTCTATATTTCTTCCATGTCTCTTATGTACTTATTTATGTGCCTTACATACTCGGTACATTATTAGTACCGACGTCCCTTTTGCCAGGGGACGCTGCATTTCATGCCCCGATAGATAGGTCGAGAGCCCTCTAAGTAGGCCATCAGCTTAGCGAAAGATGTTGGTGCGCTCCATTTTCTTCGGAGTCGCTTGTTTGGTTAGTATGATTTAGACGGGTATTGTTTGGTATGGTGGGACTCTATCCCAACCTTTATAACATTTATGTACTCTTAGAGGTTTGTAGACATATGTCGTATACGTGGAAGATTGTACGGCCTTGTTGGCCTATAGTTTAAGTTTATAAATGATTATGTTGGCCTATTAGGCCCGTATGTCACATGTATATGATGATGTAATAAGAATGATACGTTACGTTGGTACTCGGTCGAGTAAGGTACCGGGTGCCCGTCGCGGCCCAGAGCAGTTTGTCCTAGGGAGTCTACAAGTCGTGTCTAGTAGAGTCTTGTTTATGGGTGTGTCGTGCACAACACTTATAAGCAGAAGGCTACAGGGCATTTAGGATTGTCACTCTTTCTTCTTACTCTAGATCGTGTGGTAGGCCTCACTAATAAGAATTCAAGCCCCGAACTTCTATTTTATTTCGTAATAAGACAATATCTACGTTCAGAAAGATGATCGGTAAGAGATATAGTTGTGGAAGTGTTGAATTAGAGGAACTCGACTTTGTATCATGCTTATGAAAGTAAATGTGAGATCTTCAGTAGATCTTGTGCGTATTGAAAGGTGTAAGCCTCTTGATAAGAAGACTTAAGGCAAGAATGCCTATTCACCTTTATGATAAAAGAAAATGAGAGATTACAAAGATAAATAGAAGTTTCAAACAAGCAAAATAAGCAAGATAAATAATGGTACGAGGAGTCCAGTTAACAAAGGTTAACAGTGTCTATAATTCAGGCAGAGGCACATGAGCTTTTTGAGTAATAGTCCACAGTAACAGAGATATATACAATTGGTCGCACCCATTCTGAATATGCTCTATAGGGGTTAATAGAAGCAGTATAAGAAGATATAATGGATGAATTGGTTGTGACAATCGACATTTTTGAAGGATATTGCAAATGTGCTAATATATTTCCTTGTGAGACACCCAGATGGTACACTTTAAAATAGTTCAGCCAGATATGAGTACTACAAAGACATGCACTATAAGCCTTGAAGGGATACATATTACCTTAGTGTGGCTCGCGCCTCTAGTAAAGCGAGAATGTTAAGCAACTTGAAGATACACTGCATGGAGCAAGGGAAAGCTAAAAGCGAAAGAATGTCGTATTGAAGTTTTCACAAGAAAAAGGATATGCAGAAATATTAGCAGAGTATTGAGAAGAGAGATAAGGAAGTATTATGAATAAGGTAAGACACATGGATGAGAATGGTAGAGTGTTACAGAACTCATAGTCAAATGAAGTAAGAGACGAAAGGTGATGGGCCTTAAGACGACGAAAGAGTATATGCCATAAGGTTATATCCTCATTTCGAGAAATAAGTTCGTCACTCAAACGCGACTACCAGAGGGGAGAGTTAATCCCCATAATAACCGAAATCAGTATGGACTGGCAAACAAGATATACTAAATATTAATTAGGGACTGAATGATTGTGAAGTACTCGGCATCATGCGAATTTCATATTTCGTTCCAGTGGTAATAGAAGGGACCATAGAAGAAGATTTACGATGAATACAGAGAATAGTCATTCGGGGAGACGCTTCCCTAGAGCAAGAAATGTGAGCAAAGTCAAGCTTAAGAGATTGTATGTGCCAGTTACGCTAAGTGTCATCCTCGCGAGTAAGGGAATTTGTCATCTTTGGTATAGAAGAATTGCTGCAAGGCGAGT
Source organism: Nicotiana paniculata (assembly GCA_005239505.1). Classification (NCBI taxonomy): domain Eukaryota; kingdom Viridiplantae; phylum Streptophyta; class Magnoliopsida; order Solanales; family Solanaceae; genus Nicotiana; species Nicotiana paniculata. The sequence goes on from MDKI01276705.1 coordinate 3,517, forward strand.
AAGGATCATTGATGATGAGAAACTACGCCAAAGATTAAGAGGTGAAATATATATAGGTAGATCCTCGTCGCTTCAATTTTTGTACATCCCTAAAGGGGGGAATATGGATTAATGTGGCATTAAGCCAGAATTAAATAGTTCTAGTGACTATGGAATGGTAAAGGAAAAATGTGATAAATGAAGAAGGAATGAGATGGCACTTATCAAAATCTTACAGATACGCTACGATTCCAAAATATTGTGCCAGCACGACGTCAAGGAGAGGAGGTAAAGGTTCCTGCCCGAGCAATAAGGAGCCAGTGCGAGACGTAAATTAAGACAAAGGAAGTAACCCAAGAATGATTATGAGGAATATTTATATGAGAATGGGCCAACGAGTAGTTAGTAATTGGTCAGGAAGATCCCAGTTTTGGCTAAACAAGAGGTTACAGACGAATCACCAGATCGTGTTAGATAAACATAGTAGAACCCAAAATGGAGAGTTCAAACTTGAAGAATATCATTATAATACTTGATATGTATTCAAATAAGAGTCGGGTAGTTAAAGATACGTATGAGTGTTACATGGACAAAGAAAGTTCCATTGGGAAGGCAGTCAAAATATCAGTACAAAAGCAACCCTACAAGCACAAGGGCATGGAGGTAAACAACTACGAATGATTATAAGCAAGGAAGGACATCAAAAAGGTCCCTAATCAGATCATATCTTTACGAGATTCAAGAGTTCTCCCTAGGTACTACAACAAAAGACTAGCTGAGGAGATAATGAAGAAGGTTTCAACCTAAGTACAACGATCTAAAGAAGAAATGGTCAACTAACAACAGTCTCGCAACAACATTGTAAGCACTCCAAAGGAAAATGGCACCTATCATGGCTAATAAACATGAAGTAAAATTAAAAGTAATACGTGAAAATCATATGAGTTGTATGAAAAATCTGGCATATGTGGGCACTAAGATAAGCTAAGTATGGACGCAACAAGGGGGCAGAAAGACCATCAAAAGTAATAGATAACATTGAAAGAAAGCTAAGATGGAAGGAAGACGTTTTCTGATCAATGATCTAGAGTTAGTTATGTTATGAATGCACTCAAGATTTCAGAGTATTATCCATGCTGCATATATGTTGGCAATCGTACATCCGTAGAAGATAAGTTAAAAGAAAGAATTAAGTTCAGGTCATGGACAAAGGAATGGATTGTTAGATGATGGTATCATGGATATTCCATAGCATCCATGAAAGTCTAAAGTAACACCATGAGCCGCATATTGAAAGATAGCTTAAGCATAAAGGCTGATCAAAAAGAGAATGAAACTAAAGAGTTACCTCAACAAAGTAAATTAGGAATTTGATTACTGAACCTAGAAAATTATAGACCTCGTGATTGAGGACATTGCAGAATCACCCTTAATATAACAGGTATAAGAGAGATATTACTACAACCCTATTCTATAACGGATCTACGATAAAGCCAGTTAGAAGAGTACCAACCTCATAAGAAGTTAGTATGAAGCTCCCACCGAATTGTGTATGCACTAGAGGTGCAAGTATTATAATCGAGCTTCAAGTTGTGGATGTGAATTATACCTATGTGGAAGGAAGGTTATGAAAAATATAGAATAATGTGAGGAAATATTTTAAGGGAAGTAAGGTAAAGATGGGAAACATACTAGTTACTCAAAAGTAGAAGGTTGTGAATAGTTCATACTGCGGATAGAGGGCTAGAAACATGGGTATTTAGCATCCAGGAATGATAGCGGCATCTTCAATGGTATATCTTCCAGCCTATGATTTCTAGGTACTGAGAGGTCTAGTTAAGAGAGTAAAGAAGAGTTAGAGATGGTGTGATGTCTCGGATCATCTCCATAATAACACAAGGAAACCTATGTTGCAAGCAATTTAAAAGAAGGATGCGAGTAATATTAATAGATATGTGTAGGTCGCAGGCTAAAGTATGGTAAAGCGGCAAGTTTTTAGGAAGACATGAGTTAAGAAAGGGCAAGTGAGAAGGTGAAGAGAATGGATAAGTCCTCAAGATTAAGCCCACGAAAACAAGAAGCGATGATGGTTTCTATAAGTTATACAAAGCTTAGTATAGCCTAAATGGACTCAAATGAGTCTAAGACTAATGGAATTTAGAAGAGATGGAATGCTACCCTGGTAGTAGAATGAAGGTGTAATTGTGATAGAGAAAGGATGACGTTTGGGCCTTCGATTAAGTACTGATTTCATGAATTTACCGAATGAAAATACCCACATAAAGTAAATCACGCGGGGATACTATGAAATACGATTATGGAAGTATGGTATTGTATTTCCCCCAGGTGGATCAAGACAATCACTCCAGATGTCCTAGATGAGACGTGGGCCCTAGCGGTAATGTATTACGTAAGAATTTTCAATTCTTCAAGTGGTGAATGGTAGATCAACATTGAGGTCAATCAACAATGAAAGTATACAAGTTACAAAGTATGACATGAGATTAGGCCATCATTCTTAAGATGAACGGTAATGAAGAAGCATTAAAGGGCTGAGATTTATATGATAAGCAACAGAAGTAACCTAGAGTTTGGTGGTATATCTCAGTAACGATAAATTGAAGTAAGAGTTATGGTAGTATGACCTACCTTGATGGAGTCAAGTCATACGAATAAATAAACGAGTCTATGAAATAAGGTATAGCAATATTCGTAAGTTCAACACAGTATTGAGTGAAGAATTTTAGAATACCTATAGATGCCCAGAGGGACATCTTATTAAGCTATGTATATGTTTACAAAGTAAGGCCTAGAAATTAAATAAAAGCTGGAGGAAAAAGGAGAGAAGAAACGCATAAGCACACTTACATGGTTAGAGTCGTACATGTTGCATGATAGAATGTAGCAACAGTTACGAGACTAGAAGGATTCTGATCATAAGTCGTGGTGTAAGAAAGAGGTCTAAAGAGGGGAGTGTCCTCGCCTTTGGATTTAATCACAAAATAGTTTCCTAGATGGCAAGGAGAGTAAGAAAGTATTTGGAGGACATAGGCTATGAAAATGATAAGAGCACCAGTCAACATTTGAGGATGAATGTTCCAAAGAGGGGAATGATGTTACATCCTTCATTTTCGTATGTTAAAGTTTCATCGTGAAACATTAAGCTATTTCAAACAAGTGATAAGTAAATTCGTGAAGGTGAGAGAGGAAGCAAGTCAAAGAAAACAAATTTTCATCCAAGTTTGGCATGCCGGGATAAAATACGGCCCGAGCTAAAATACTCGGTATTTATGGACTAGTGCCATACGACGTACCACATAACCATGATACTAAGATGTATAAGGCATATTAAAATGGATAGCATTTTAAGCAATTTGAGACAATTCTTAATTATGGGGATAATTAGTTAATTATTAATTAGTGGGTAATTAATTGATTAAGTTAATTGAATAATTAGGCATAGAATGGATAATACCAAGTGCCCTAACATGGCACCAAGGTCTTTAGACCATTATGACTCATATGTTATGAAAATAAGTGGCATGTTTAGAGAAAATGTTTGGCCAAGTCATCTTACAAAAGGGGCCACACACTTATAATAAGGAGTAATTGCTAGTAGTTACCACAATCATTATTAGAGAAAGGAGGGGCTTGAGATTCTCGGTAGATTCCACCTCAGGTATGTTAAGGCTATCCATTCTTTCTTTTGGTATGGACCAAATTATACGGAAGAAATGAGCAAACTCATGGTTTCCATAAATTATTCTATTCATAGAAATACTAGGGGTGTCTACATTCTTGATTCCCTATGTGAATTATTATTATCTTCTGTTCTTGGGTCTCAAAAAAACGTATGTTGGTAAAATTTATTTCATGATATTAATCAGAGGCATAATGGCCTTATGACGTACCGAGAGATTTTATTGACGCATTTCATATGCATTTCATGCATTTACATATGCACATTGACCCATGACCAGATGGCGTTATATACGCGTATATATGTAAATATATTTATATGGGATATGGGAAAAGGTTACGGCGTTATATATGCACCACCACCTGACCAGCTGGTATATGATGATGATGTTGCCCACAATGGCTGAAATATGATTCAAAAGGCGTTATACACGCGTATATATGTATGTATATTCAAACGGCATTATATACGCGTATATATGTATGTATATATATGTATATGGGATATGGAAAAGGTTATGGCGTTATATACGCACCACCACCTGATCAACTGGTATAGGAAGGATGATTTTGCCCATAGTGGCCGATATGATATGATGGGATGCCCTCAGAGGCTGATGATGTTATGAAACATGTACCTATGCACGACATCACATTCATATGCATATGTATGACGCTAAAAGTAATTTATTATTTAGAAATCTATTCAGGCTTACAGGTTGAGTCATATGCTCTATATTTCTTCCATGTCTCTTATGTACTTATTTATGTGCCTTACATACTCGGTACATTATTCGTAGTGACGTCCCTTTTGCCTGGGGACGCTGTGTTTCATGACCGCAGGTCCTGATAGACAGGTCGAGAGCCCTCTAAGTAGGCTATCACCTCAGCGGAAGATGTTGGTGCGCTCAATTTGCTTCGGAGTCGCTTGTTTGGTTAGTTTGATTTAGACGTGTATTGTTTGGTATGGCGGGACTCTATCCCGACCTTTATAAAATTTATGTACTCTTAGAGGCTTGTATACATATGTCGTGTACGTGGAAGATTGTACAGCCTTGTCGGCCTATATTTTGAGTTTATAAATGATTATGTTGGCCTATTAGGCCCATATGTCACATGTATATGATGATGTAAAAAGAATGATACGTTACATTGGTACTCGGTCGAGTAAGGTACTGGGTGCCTTTCGCGGCCCATCGGTTTGGATCGTGACAAAAGCAAATGGTTGGAGCTATAGAAAGACTATGACGCAAACTTTATACCATCCAGGGAAGGCAAATGTAGTAGTTGATGCCCTCAGCCGTAGATCTATGTGTAGCATGTCATATTTACCACCAGAGAATAGTGAGATAGCTCATGAAATTCATCAGCTAGCTAGTCTTGGAGTTCAGCTACAAGACTCATATGATACTGGAATTACTATTCGGGACACGACAACATCCTCTTTAGTAACTGAAATGAAGGAACACCAGTACGAGGATCCTGTGTTAGGTAATTATAGGGATATAACCACTCAGGAGGAGTATACACCATTTGAGATTACATAATATTGGGTCGTCATATATCGAACACGATTATGTGTCCCTGATGTTGTAAGGTTCCGTGATGAGTTGTGAGTTTACAATGTATTTTAGTCTCTTTTCATTAGATTTTGCGTCCTTTAATTATAATATGAGGTTGTTTATGGTGTGTATTTATGGATTTTAAGGTAAATGATGCTATGGAGTGAGTTGGATTCAATTGAAGTGCAATTGATCCAAAAAGAGTAAAATAAGTGCAAATTCGTTCAGTGATTCCGCATCTGCGGAACATTGTGTCACGCCCCAAAACCGAGGGGCGAGACCGGCGCCTAATCGGATGAACCCAGTCAAGCGGACCTGGATTGCCTTTCCAACCCAACGCATTACCCCGTGTTCATAATATACAATTTTCCATAGGAAGTAGCAAATTAAAGATTGAGCATGGGTTTACAATTTAAGTTCATTTCTTCTTTAACATTTTAGCAGTTGATAATCCCAAAAACATACAAGTTACATACAACACTTCCAATACGATCCACGATCACGAGTGAATGCAACTGCCGCCCAAAATATAAATATATACAACCCACCTCGTGTCCACAGAGCCTCTACGAGTACTAGGAGTTTACATCGGCTTGCCGGTAATAAGGCCCCGACTACACCTTTTAGAAAATAAGCAAAAGAGAATGATATAGTTCACACGGCCCCGATAGGAAATGGGGCTCACCAGAACTACTGAAGAGATGAAGAGGAGGCACCACTAACGGCGGGCTGAGCTACCTGCTATAGGTGACAAAAGGGACGTTAGTACCATAGAATAGTGTACTAGTATGTATGAACAAGCTTTACTCTAAGTAAAATCAAACTATACACAGATAAGGGATAGTCAAAGAAACCAAACTAATATTTCACAGAGATACAAGAAAGACAAATAAGAGTTCCACAGTTTCTTCTTTCAATCGTTCTCCTGTTGCGGCGCGCAACCCGATCCCACTTTACAATCATATTCAACCCTTATTCTTTTGTTATGGCGTGCAACCCGATCCCACTTTACAATCATATTCAACCCTTATTCCTTTTTTTATGGCGTGCAACCCGATCACACCTTACAATGCTGTTGCAACGTGCAACCCGTCCCACCTTACAATTCTATTGCGGCGTGCAACCCGATCCCACCTTACAATCAAATTACACCCTTATTACTTCTGCTGTGGCATGCGACCCGATCCCACCTTACAATTCTGTTGCTGTGTGCAACCCGATCCCACCTTACAATTCTGTTGCAGCGTGCAACCCGATCCCACCATACAATCACATTACACCCTTATTACTTATGTTACGCCGTGCAACCCGGTCCCACCTTACAATTCTGTTGCAGCGTGCAACCCGATCCCACCATACAATCACATTACACCCTTATTACTTATGTTACGCCGTGCAACCCGGTCCCACCTTACAATTCTGTTGCAGCGTGCAACCTCATCCCACCTTACAACTACATTTGATAGCAACATCAACCAATCAATTCAATCACAAGGGTTTTTATCATCAAGAATATACATTCGTAACAACCAAATAACCGTGTGAAATCAAGGCCATAGTAATCTTTACCAAACGATGAGTCATATACGGCATACCATCAACATATAGTTCAATTAGATAAATCGACATTTCCCCTCCATTACTTGCTACACAGCATTTAGCACTTAGATACGTTCAACAATTTGATTTGTTATCATTTCTTTTGTTTTGCAGCACATCCTCTGATACTGATGTATTCAACACTTAACGAGCTTGGCACATGATAGAATAAGCAAAAAGAAATCACATTTTTACAATCTCATATAGCATGCTGGCATGGTAATCAACTAGGACAATCAGAGAATGGAATCTTATGCCATAATAGATTAGAACAATCGATTTACATATGCATAAGCCAGAAGTTCATACCGAATGCTCAGATACCAACAAGGTGACCCTACAAAGATTGAAGTTAGCCATACATACCTCGAGTTGAAATTTTCCCTTTAATATCTATTCTCAATCCACATAACCTTCTATCGCCCCAAATCTAATTTACAAGATGCCAAGTTAAGACTTAGAATTAGAAATCATCAACTCATTTGGGCCTTTTACTAAACACTATGTGATCCCTTAAATTAACTAGCCCGTTTTTAGTGAAAGATTTCCCTAGCTTACTTCCCTTTGCTAGATTATGGTTGATTCACATGCATGCAAGGTCTTAGCTTTTATCTTCAAGAACCAATTCATGTGTGTTCCATTTTTAGGCAAAACCTGAAAATTTGGGGAAATGGGGTGAAAACTTACCTTTTATGGTGTAGAAGATGACGACCAGCCGATTACTTCCAGGCCTGAGTAGAGATGGAGGACCAATTTTGGGCAGATGGAGACTTCTCTCACTAGAACCCACTCTCACTTCTCTCTATTTTAATCAGATAGCCTTTAAAAATGAAGGGGAGGGGGTGTTTTATTAAACTGGGGGTCGGGTTTTAAAATTAGAATTTAGAAGCCCCGAAGCAGGTATGCGGTCAGGAATGTATGCGGTCCGCATACCTCTTAAGCGATCGCATAGTGCATCACATAACTCCCTCCGCAAAAATCATGGTGCAAGAATGTGACAACTATCATCACATAACTCCCTTTGCATTCGTGAAATGCCATCGCGTTGTAGGCCGCGTAGCTGTCCTCAAATTTGACAGAAAACTATCCAAGTATGCGACCACCATGCGGTCCGCATACCTGATCTGCAATCTCATAGTGGACCGCAAACCTGCGCAAATTTGGAAAATTTTATCTTTTAAGTCTCGGGGTACTTTTTACTTCACAAGGGTCTTTTTCAAGAATTTCTACAGTTATAACCACGTGGGAACCCATTCGGGCATTTTTTTTAGATTTGAAATTTTATGGGCCTTTACATTCTCCCCCAGTTAGAATCATTCATCCTCGAATGAGGATCGTGGAATCACTTAGTTAAGAGAACACAAAACATGCCAACCCCCAAATTTGTACTAACTCCGATATTTCCTGAAAATTTTGCCAGAGTTTCCTTTGGAATTAGGCCTATCTACCTATCAGAGAGCCCCCGAAACATATTTTTAACCAATTCCACACATTTTCAGTTACTCTATCAACCTCCACATAATCCGGTCATTTCAACAGGTTGCATATAATTCAATTACTTCCACAAGCCTCACACCGTTCAGTTAACTCCACAATTTTGCACATAATTCAACTATTACAATGAGTTTTCACATAATTCAGATATTTCAATGAGTTTCACATATTTCAGCTATTCCAATGAGTTTCACATATTTCAGCTATTTCAATGAGTTGCACATAATTCAGCTATTTCAATGAGTTGCACATATTTCAGCTATTTCAGTAAGTTGCACATATTTCTACTATTTCAATGAGTTGCACATATTTGGGCTATTTCAATGAGTTGCACATATTTAGGCAATTTCAATGAGTTGCAAATGATCCAACTAATCACAACAACATATACATTTATGGCATAAAAGATTGAGAAGTCACGATATTAGGGTAATTAGGGGAGTGGAGTGTTCTTGCACAAAATTTGACACCAATGTAATTGCTTAGAGATGACAACTTTCAAAACCACTACCGGATTTATTCAAACAAGTAGGGATATTTCTCTTTCATTTCATTTTCCGCCTCCCACGTGGTTTCTTCGACTTGTTAACTCCGCCATTATACTTTGACTGAAGCGACCTCTTTGTTTCTCAACCTACGAACTTGCCTATAAAGAATAGCAACCAGAACCTCTTCATATGACAACTTTTCATTAATTTCAATGGTCTTAACCGGAACGATAACAGATGGATCTCCAACTACCTTCTTCAGCATGGACACATGGAACACCGGGTGCACTAATGACATCTTAGGAGGCAATTCCAGCCTATACGCCACCTGCCCTATCATTTGAGCAATCCTAAATAGCCCGACATACCTTGGGCTCAATTTCCCTTTCTTCCTAAATCGTATCACTCCTTTCATGGGGGACACCTTCAAGAATAACCAATCATCTACTTGAGACTCCAAATCTCTTTGACGAACGTCTGTATAAGATTTCTGACGACTTTGAGCAGTCTTCATCCTCTCCTGAATGATTCTAACTTTTTCCACAGCTTTGTGCACAAGATCTGGTCCTAGCAGTTCCGCCTTACCAACCTCGAATCATCCAATTGGAGACCAAACCTCTTTATGTACAATTTCTCAAATGGGGCCATCTGAATACTAGCATGGAAACTGTTATTATAAGTAAATTCTATAAGCTGCAAGTGATCATCCCAGCTACCCTTGAAATCTAATACGTAAGCCCGTAACATATCATCAAACGTCTGAATGGTCCGCTCTACCTGACCAAGTTGGAGGTGGAAAGTTGTGCTGAGATATACCTGCATACCCAAACCATGCTGAAATTTCTTCCAAATGTTAGCTGTGAACTGGGCCCCTCGATCCGAGATAATAGATACTGGAGTGCCATAGAGCCTGACTATTTCTTTGATATACAACTGAGCGCATTGTTCTGCAGTATCCACTATTACCCAAACTGAGTCGAACCTACGCATAGTGTGTGGTAACCCCACAACATAGTCCATATTGATCATCTCCCATTTCAACGATGGTATTTCCTTAAGTTAGGTCAACCCACCGGGCCTCTGATGCCCGGCCTTCACTTGCTGACAATTTGGACACCTAGCCACAAAGTCCGCCAATTCCCTCTTCATACCATTCCACAAATAAATCTCCTTGAGATCGTGATACATCTTCATAGTACCTGGGTGTACCGAATACCTAAAATTGTGAACCTCTGCCATAACTCTCTCCCGAATATCATCCACATTGTGATTCAAAATTTCTTCTCTCAACTATGCCAAATATGGACCCCTGAATTGCTTTCCCTTTACTTCCGCTACAAGCGAAGAATACGCTCCATTACGCACCACGACATTCCCTTCATCTGAGGCCGAAAGACATACCCCTAGACTGGCCAACTGATAAACCTCCCGAGCCAAAGGCCTCTGACCTACTTCCAAATGAGCCAAGCTACCCATGGATTTCTGACTAAGAGCTTCGGCTACCACATTCGCCTTTCTTGGATGGTATTCATATAATAATCCTTGATCAATTCTAACCACCTCCGCTGCCTTACGTTAAACTCCTTATGTTTGAATAAGTACTCAAGACTCTTGTGGTCTGTGAACACGTCCACATGGATGCCATAAAGATAATGCCGCCAAATCTTCAATGCTAACACAACCGCCGCGATCTCCAAATCATGCCTCGGGTAATTTTTCTTGTGTTTCTTATGCTGCCTAGAAGCATATGCTACTACCTTACCATATTGCATCAACAAACACCCCAAACCAACCTGTGAAGCATCACAATACACCACAAACCCTTATGAAACTTCTGCCAAGGTCAACACTGGCGCTGAAGTCAAACTTCATTTCAATTATTGAAAACTCTTTTTGCACGCATCGGACCACAAAACTTAACCACTTTCTGCGTCAGCATAGTCCATGGAGAGGCGAGGGTAGAGAATCCCTCCACGAAGCTTCGATAATATCTAGCAAAAATCTAGAAACTGCGAATCTTTGTCGGGGTCGTTGGTCTAAGCCAATCCTTTACTGCTGCAATCTTTTGTGGATTAACCCGAACCCCTTTCCTGAAAACAACATGGCTCATAAAGGTGACTGATTCTAGCCAAAACTCATATTTTGAAAACTTTGCATACAACTGGTGCTGATGAAGAGTCTGCAAAACTGCCCTAAGGTGATTAGCATGATCTTCCTGACTTCGCGAATAAACAAGGATATCGTCAATGAAGACAATCACAAATGAGTCAATAAACGGTTTGAAAACCCAATTCATAAGATCCATAAAAGTTGCCGGGGCTTTGGTTAGCCCAAAAGACATTACCAGAAATTCAAAGTGCCCATATCGAGTCCTGAAGGCAGTCTTAGGATATCCTGCTCCCACATCTTTAACTGGTGATACCCGGACCGCAAATCAATCTTTGAGAAGAAGTTAGCACCTTGCTACTGGTCGAACAGATCATCTATCCGAGGCAATGGGTATTTTTTTTTATGGTGACCTTGTTGGTCTGTCGATAATCAAGACACATCCGAAGCGATCTGTCTTTCTTTCTGAAAAAAGAACCGGTGCGCCCCAAGGCGACACACTTGGCCGAATGAAACCCTTTTCTAATAGATATTTCAATTGTTATTTTAACTCTCTCAATTCTAATGGCGCCATCTTGTATGGTGGAATAGATATTGACTGCGTATCTGGCAATACATCAAGAGATTCATTCACAACAGGCACAAATTGAGGAGCAAGCACCTCTGAAGTAGTGTCCGCAACCCGGACCAAATGGTAGATGCACCCTTTTCTTATCATCTTTGAGGCCTCAAGGTAGTAAATAAGCCTACCTCTTGGCACAACATTTTTCCCCTCCCACTCGATAACTGGTTCATTAGGAAACTCGAGCCTCATAATTCTGGTTCGGCAGTCGAGTTTAGCAAAGCACGAATAGAGCCAATACATCCCCATAATTATATCAAAATCTACCATTTACAACTCAATAAGATCGGTCGTGGTATCCCGACCACGCACCGCAATAACACAATTCCTATAGACTCACACGGTCGTAATAGAATCATCAACAAGAGTCGTCACTAAGAACGTCTCATGAATTTGTTCGTGTTCTATCCCAAAACTTGAAGCAATAAATGGAGTAACATATGACAATAAAGATATGGGATCAATAAGAGCATAAACATCATGTGTTTGAACAGTCAGAATACTTGTGACAACATCTGGAGAAGCCTCCGCACTCTGGCGACCACTCAAAACATAGAACCGATTGGGGCCCCTTTGACCCTGTGCTCTATCCCTAGCTACACTGCACCCTGCTGGTGCTGGAGGGCGTGCTGAAGATGTAGCGGCTAAAGAACTGGATGGCTGAGCATTGCCCCTACCCGTGCCTTGACTGGGTGCACTAAAATCTCGCTGAACATGACCTCTCACTCTACACCTATAGCATACCGGTATGTCCAAGTAACGGGGATCTGAATAAACCCTCCCACACTTAGGGCATGGGGCACTCCGCTACTGCTGGAACCTCCCGCCT
>MDKI01184594.1:0-29369 GCA_005239505.1 Nicotiana paniculata
ATTCCTATATTACTTGTCGACCACGTACACTTGCGTGTGCATTGGGAAATCAACCAACAGGTTGTGAAGTGTGGCCACACAATTTTTGTGCGACCACAGAACTTGGAAGTGTGCGAACGCACTTGGAAATGTGAGGACCTCACATTGGGAGGTCAGAGGGTGTACTATATAACCGAGTCTTAGGGTATTATTTCATCTTTGGACCTAGAGAGCTCGGTTTGTGATGTTTTTCGTGGGTTTTTCAAGAAATTCATCGAGGTAAGTGATTCTAACTCTGATTTGGTTAATATACATGAATATATCACTGATTTCATCATTTTATTAGTACTTTGAGATGGAAATTTGGGAAAAATTGTAGAAACTTCATAAACTATAAATTGAGGATTTGAAAGTCGAGTTGCAATCGAAATTGGCTAATTTTGATATGGATGGACTTGTGAGTGAATGTGTGCTCGTATTTTGTGACTTTTGTCGGATTACGAGGCACGGGCCCGGGTGTGATTTTTGGACGGTTTTGGATTTTGACTAAGGATTTGATCTTTATCATTTGTAATTGTTTTCTTGGGCTTTATTAGATGTATTTTGAATTGTTGTTGGATAGTTTCGAGCAATTTGGAGGTCGGAACGCGCGTGATGACATCTTTGGAGCATCAATTGGCTTGCTCGGTATTGGCATTGGCTCGTTCGAGGTAAGTAACTTTTCTAAATTTAGCTCTGAGGGTATGAAAATGATTGACGATGAGGTGACACACATGCTAGGTGACGAGCGTGTGGTCGTGCACCATGTGAATTAGGACTCTGTTGTTTCCAGGGCACTGTATAGTGGCCCTATTTTGTTGATAACTGTGTTTTCACCATGTGATAAAGTAATTGAGCTGTCAACTATGCTAAATATCATGTTTAGGCTTTGTGCTGATTTTGTTTGGACCCATAGTGGTCGTTTCTTGCTGTCATCTCACTGATTTTATTGATATTTCGTACTCAGTCATATTCATGCATTCATATCATATCTCAATCTCAGTTATTGTTTATTGATACATCATATCATTGTAGTCGGGCTAGTTTCATGACATTGTGAGCCTGTGAGTGATACTGGAGAGATTGATGACTGAGTGAGGCCGAGGGTATGTTTGTGAGGATATTGATACTATAGCGCGTGAGTTGTCCGTGCGAATCCACATATTGATACTATAACACGTGAGTTGTCCGTTCAACACGTGAGTTATCCATGCAGATTATAGCGGTTGGACTGTAGGAGCCCATTCTGAGTCTGCACACCCCCAGTGAGCGCAGTCGACTATATATATGTGGATCGGGCTGCACGCCGCAATGAGTATTATACGACGCTGAGTGTTTGAGTGTATTAAGCATTGAGCATAGTGAGAGAGAATGCGAGACAGTGAGATTGATTACTCTGAGAGTGTGAGTACATGAGCTAATCATCGAGATGCATTTCTTTCTGCTACCTAGTTTTTAGGACATTTATGATTTTACCTGTATCTTGACATGCAGGCATAGAGACGTACGCTCCTCATGCTATCTGAAAATGAAACATCTTACTTATTGTTGAATGGATTTTTGGGAAAAAATCACAATTTTCAAACCTACTCGTAATTTTGGCATTTTCAGTAAAAGATTTGGATTTTCACTGAGATACTTGGAAAACATACCTATTTTTCTGAAACTATGAACAAGCTAAGCATTTTATTTCTGATATACCTCTTTTATTACTTGTACTATGCTGTTATGAACTGTTGTGGAATATTGATATTGGACCCGACCTTTATGTTAGCTTGTCACTACTTTCAACCTAAGGTTAGGTTTGTTACTTACTGAGTACATGGGGTCAGTTGTACTCATACTACACTTATGCACCTTGCGTGCAGATGTTGGCTGCTGATGTTGGTGTGTTCGATTAGAGCTGGATTGAAGATGTACCTGCGTCCCGGTTGTGGTTGACTCTTCTTCGTGGTAGCCTTAGATCTATAAAACTCTATTATGTACTTTTCAAACAGACTATGTATCTATTTCATTTCAGCTTTGTACTCTATTCTTAGAAGCTCATGATTTGTACTATCAGTCCTTGGGAAATGGATAAATTCAGTAAATTATTTTTGTTTAATTGTCTGGTTAATATTATTAAAATTGGATAGTTATTAGTTGGCTTACCTAACGGGTTGGGTTAGGTGCCATCACGACCAGTGAATTTTTGGGGTGTGACAATTAGCATGTGATATTTGGAGACTTTGTAATTTTTCATTTTATAAAGGATCATTTAATTAATGCCTCATCCATTATTGCTGATGTATTTCATGCATACTTATAATTCTTGCATTTATGTATCTTGACCACTAGTAAGTGTCACCCCTTGTCCCTACTTCTTCGAGGTTAGACTAGATACTTACTGGGTACACGTTGTTGATGTACTTACGCTACACTTCTACACAAATAGTGTTGGTTCTGAGGCAGGTATATCTGGTGTTCGTCCAGGCGTGCATCCGCATTACCTGAAGGCCTAGTGGTGAGATTCTTCTCATGCTCCGTTCTGCAGCACCCAGAGCCTCTGTTTATACAACAACATCATCCCAGTAAAATCTCACTTGTGGGGTCTGGGGAAGGTAGTGCGTACGCAGACCTTACCAAAACCCCGAAGGGATAGAGAAACTATTTCCAAAAGACCCTCGGCTCAAGAGAACAAGAAGATAAATTTACTATCTAGTATAATGAGACCCGGAGTCTCTTATTATATTTACTATTTTTGTCTATTATTCTTCAGACAGTAGTTTTAGGGAGATTTGTATATTCGACTAGATTCTCGTGTACTTGTGACACTGAATTTTGGGAAGTTATAGTAGATCATGTTTTTTTTATTAATTATTAAATTCACTACTTACTCTCATGTTTAGTTAATGAATACGATCACCTATTATTTGCTTTGTTATTAAATAAAATTAATGACTATAAAAATATTATAAACAATTAAGTGGATAATTCATCGTTGGCTTGTTGGACACCATCACAACTTATAATGAAAATCGGATCGTGACACTATCCAAATACATACATTAAGAAAAACTTTCAGAAAAGATATCATAATGCCCAAGCTTATATGGGACAAAAGACTTTTTGCAAATCGCTTATCGACAATATTTGGTTGAAGTTTAAAAGAAAATAATAAAGTTGAAACTGTAAATCAATGTTTGTTACTCCTTTCGTTTCAGTTTATGTGAACATATTTCTTTTTTGGTCCGTTTCAAAAAGAATATCCCTTTCTAAATTTGGAAACCATTTAACTTAAACTTTCAATTCTGCCTTAATGAGAAACTTTTATAACCACACAAATACTGTGGACCCCTTTCTGACATATTTAGGACCATAAATTCCAAAAGTCTTTATTTTTTTAAGCTACGTTTCCAGTCAAACAGGTTCACATAAATTATAACGGAGGGAGTAATATTTTACAATTTGGTTCATGATTTCGACTTCAACTTAAAATAGAGAATTTGAATTTTACAAACTGGTTTGATGAGTATTTTAAGTGAGGTACTAATTTTCATTTACAATACCTCAACTTCTTTGTCCGCTCCAAATATTCTTTTTCACACCCCATGATCACACTTTCTTTTCTCTCTTTAATTTTGGCATTTGGATGTTTGGCAAATGCCTAAATCATTACTTTGAAAAACTTGTTTTCTAGTAATTCTAGATGAGTTAGGCAAACAGCAGAGATCGCTGACTACGTACTGGACAGACAAAGAATTAAAAGGAAGTTATGGCATAATTTTCTCCTTGAGTTCAACTAAATAAACACTTTGTTGAAATAAGTAAGTCACATCATTGTTTCTAGATATGTGTGTTTGTCAAGAGACAAACTTAGCCACTTTCTCAATTTAATAATTCCATAAGGTTGAATATTCCAGAGAAAAAAACTAAGAAAAGAAAAGAGGTTGGCCACAACACTGCATAGAAAATTTTCAACTACACATCGTTGACAAAATAGAAGATTATCTAATTAAACTTATATCTCTTATGCCTTTCTATATTAATTAGTTACACCCTTTTTGTGATAAACGGACAAATCAGTGAGTTAAATACATTCGAAATACTAATTAATTTGCAAAGAATTGAATATAGGGACAAACATATATACTGTATGGGCAAAATATTATCATAATTATACCTGAGCTTAATCAATATTAAAGAAGCTTTTGAAGGCTGCCACGTGTAATCAATTTGGTGTTAACTAAGGATGAACGCGAGGTCGAGGACGCAACGGAGGTCGAGGACGAGGACGAGGACGAGGACGAGTACTTCCTTTAGCAGAATAGTAATGGCTAGTTTTAGAAATATGACTTTAAAGAGAATATTCAAGTAAATATTTTTCGGATATGTACTATTAGGGTTTTTGTAGCCCATGTGCCCTTATAAAAAGAAAGATATGTAGCTATAGGGGGAACTTGACTTTCATTATAAAAAGTAAATATTGATATTCTCAGAAGATTCTTGTTCTATCATACACATACAAAGTAAAACTTTTCTTCAGATCTTTATCTAACTTTTCTACCACGATCCAAGGAGAATCCAAATATTCAAAGTCTTATCAATAATTTATTGTTGTCAGAAAGAATATCAAAGAATCTCACCATTTTCGGGTGACTCACATGCTTTTATTTACATAAATGTCATTCATTTCTATTTATTGTTATTTAATGCTATCTCCTTTATTTTTGGATCATTGAAAGCACTTTTGTCGTCATTTATTGCTATTCAAATAATATCCATGATATCACACTATAAAATCGGTTAATATATCTTTTGGATATTAATATTGACTAAGATTAACTTTATTTTATTATAAAATCTAATTATTTAAACCTAGATCTAAATTTTGGGTCAAATAGTTTGGCGCCGTCTTGTGGGAATTTTCTCAGCCTATCATTTATTTTCCATTAGATCTATAACTCATGTGACTTGTTAATCTAACAAACCACAAAGTTTATCTCTCCTATTTGTGCGTACAAAAATTTCCATGGCAGGTAACCAGGCAAACGGAATGAGGGCAACAAATGGTCTTTCCCTCAACCTCATGAATGCTATCAACGAAGGCTATGATACCCATGATGAGGGGATAACGCCCGCGACCTCTCCTAGATGAGAAAGGTCACTTCCACCTTTCCGCAGCACAAAAACCAAACAGGAAAGGGGCCTCCACGTCTGCGGGAGAAGGGGTGTTACCCTCTATGTAAAAGCTCCTCGAAGCATGGCTAACTGATACTCTAGTCAGCATGCTCAATAAACAAGCTTCATGCATGAGCACATAAACCACGAGAGTTCATGCAGCACAATGTGGGGATGAACAAGACGACCAACCAGACCCTCTGACTTAAGGTAAAATGTGGAATATTCTTCACAATGAAGGTGATAGTGTCCTCGCCGCCGTGCTGAAAAGAATGGAGGAAATGGAAAAAAAAAACAAAGTGCTCAAAGACCAAATGAAAGAGCACCAAGAACGGGTAGACAATATACCCGGAACCCGCAAATTGCATTCAAAAAGGGACACTGTTAGGTTCGTAGAAAAACCGTATAGGGGGGAAGCGACACCCCATTCTATACCAAAGACCTTCAAGATGCCCCCATATCTCAGAATCTACGATGGGGCAACCAACCTCGAAGATCATTTGACTCACTACATTACCGTTGTGAAACGCAATGGCCTCGGCAAAGTACAATGTCTTCCATCTTGCTAAAAAAATTTGGCAAAACCCTTACTGGAAAGGCATTGATATGGTACTCATAGTTACCGACCCACTCTATAGCAACATTTGAAGAGATGGCCGATAAGTTCGTGACGACACATGCCGAAGAAAAGAAAGCTGAAACAAGAGTAAACGACATCTTCTCCATTAAGCAATCCCTATGAGAGGGACTGGGGGACTTCTTTGCCCGATTCAACATGGTGAGGATGACCTTACCAAATGTTTCCGAAGGAATGGTTGTCGCAGCCTTTTAGAATGGGTTGAGCAGAGAGGGTTCGAGGGCGACCAGAAAGTTACTGAGTCGGTTAATGAAGTATCTGCCGGCCACTTGGGATGAAATCCATAATGTCTACTGTGACGAGGTCAGAGCAGACGACGACCTCAATGGACCAACTCGATGACTCACTATGGTGTAATCCGAGCCTAGGAAAGAACATATGGATAATACCAGGAGAGACCACCTAGTATCTCGGCCAGGCAGGAACCGACAACAGCCCTATGTCAGTACACCCGTTCCCTCCTTTTGTTATGAAGATGGCCCGTCTAGGATGAGATCAAGAACTCATAGGAACGATAGAGGTATGCCTTTGTTATATGCTCACAATTTTTGTGTCTCGCCTGTTGATACCCAATTTTGCCCTCATATTTTTCAAATGAGCATATATACTTTCAAAATATCATTTTGCATCATTACTTAATTTACAAGACTTATACAAGTATTTTCTATAACTTTCCATATATTTTTTAGAGCTTTAAAACTGATTTCTTTGCATTTAAAATACTTTATTATTTATTAATTACCCTTTCAAATTATTTTGTGATGACTTAATCACCCAAATTTGTTATTTACACCTTCATACATGTTCTAAAATATATTAGTTCATTTCACATAATTATATTTGTATTTTCTGAGTTATTTACATAATTTTGCAATAATAACCTATATTCTACAAGTAATTGTATTTGTTATATTGTTTATGCCAAAGTAGAATTTTTTACTTTTATAATATTGAGTTATTATTTTCAAATATTTTTACAGCATAAAAATTTTATTTTTACCATTTATACATTTTAATAATTTATTTTAAATTATTTTTAAAGAGTTTCAAGAGCTGGCCCAAAATAGGCCAATTTTTCGGACAAATTCAAGGCCCAAAACATTAAGCTCACCCCACCTCACCTCTCAACAAGCCAAACCAAAACCCCCTTTACATAACCCGATCGTGACCCGTCAAGTAACCAGCCCGACTTCCCCTTTTGATCATGGCCGTTGATCTCAAATGATCAATGATCCATAATAAATCTACCCATCTCTTTATATCCCCTCACCCAAAAACCCGAACCCATTTTTATCCACCCGCCACCCCTAAAATCCCTAGAACCTTCATCTCTTCTGAGAATCCCTAGCCGCCCCATCTCCACTCACTCTCCTATTCCGGTTAGACAATGGAATCTCCTTGTGATTCACCTTCCTTATTTGTGTTACCGCTTTAGTATCTACGTGACAATGGTGTTACTTAGTACTTTCCTAAACTTGGCAAGTACTATCTCTCAGAATCGGACCCGTTCAACTCAATCTTGGAGATTTTGGACAAAATCTCATCCATATACACGAAGAATAACTTGATTCTTCATACCAGCTGGCCGATTTTGAGGTTTTAAACCCTAACTACGGTTTGGAGTTTCATTTCTTTCCTTTTCGGTTGCTCTACTGATTTGCATGCAAGATTTTACTCTTTTTTTCATATTTACTTGATTTCTTTTCTTGTTTATCCGCCCGATTTTACCACTATATAAACCCCTCCCCTAATTCCCTTTAAACAGACTCTAATCACTTAACAACTATTGTTATTCTCTCACTTTCATCTTCTATATTATTTTTGCTCTCTTGATTGTGGTCGGCTGAAAGCCAAGGTCACCCGAATCTTCTCTATTAGCCTCCCTAGTGCGAGCACTTCTCGAGGCGCACTGAAGCTCCTGTGAACTCTGACGCACAAGGATATGGGGTTCTCACTATTGCCTTTCTTTTGCTATTGCTATTGAGATTCTGAGTTAATCACTCTTTTGCTCGTTTATCTTCGCAACTGGTTAGCGTTCTTAACCCTTTATAGCCTTAACTATTACTTCTCTGCTTGTTCATGTATGTGTATTCTGTATGCCAACACTATTTGAATTTCTAGACAAGCATGCCTTAAGTTTCTTTGTTATTTGTGAACTCTCAACACTGTTGTATGCTTTCTGTAATTCTATTTTCTCAATGATGTTCTGCAGTTTCATGATCTCTAGTATCGAACTTGATAGATTCAAGTATCTTCTAGCCTTCTTAAGTGTTGCATGATTGGTCATGCTCATGTTAGCCTTAATGTCATGTACTTTGCTTGTTACGAGTTCAGATTTATGCCTTGGATTTCTGGGATCTTTGTAGGAATTGTTTGCTCAGAATCATCTTTAATGAATCTCCTTCTACTAATCTACAATTTCTTGCAAAGTGATTCTTGACTCTCCCATGTTATAGCCTTGTCTTAATATATAGCCGAGCATGTTTTTCTGTGATTGGTAACTTTGATGATTGTGTCCCTTGATCTGTAAATCATGCAGTCTTAGCATTGCTTTTAGGATAAATACCAATATGTAGTTTTCTCTCATGTGAGGTCGACTGACATGAACCCCCATGTTTGTTTCTCCTGTTCTTTTACCTATTATGAGTTGTTTAGAATCTTTGTGCTATAGTTCATATCCATCATGTTAAGTTTCATGATCAACTAAGTGCTATGTTTTCCAAATTGTTCCCACTAACATGTTGCTATGCTGTTTTCCAACCACATTCTCATTAGGTTATCATGTTAAAACTCTTATATAAAGAGTGTACTCTACTTGCTTCTTTTTCATTATTCTGCTAGACTATTATCTAAAGGTCTTTAGGTTATTTTTGGATCATGCTTTACTTCGAAACTCTTTGAAATGGTTTGTTGTCCTATGATGCTCAACATTGTCACTATCAAACTTTATTTCTGGAATTACAAAGCATACGCTTGCCTCATATGTGTCTTCTGTGCCTTTCCATTTAGAATGATCCTATTTCTATGTCTTGGATAGAGTTGTTGAAGGTTACAACTCTAAGAACTATGTGTTAAATTTGTTTTATGAGTATTGTGTTACCTGCATAGCTAAACTTAGCATTCATTTGGGTCAGTAAGTTATTCATTGGGCCTGGAAATAGGCCATGTGTGTTGTTTGGCCTAGGCACTGGATTCAGGCGCAACCTAGCTGTCTTGTGAGCATGTGGTTTGGCCTGCTGTTTGTCCGGAGAGTAAGACTATTGAAGGCCTGGGATATCCCTGGGTTATTTTGTATTGGGCATGTAATTGCTTTAGTGGGCTTGTATTCGTTTCAGCCTATGTTTCGTTTTTTTCAAGTCTTTATTGTTTCATTCTTGGGCCTGTATACTTTGTAAACGAATAATGGGGGTATTAATAAAAAGGTGTCGGGGAAGCATGAAAGGGTAGAAAACTTGCCTATAGGATCTGTGTGTTATATTTTCTATTTCATTCAGCATGCCTTGCTTGTTATCTTGTTTGGTATGTCACAAACTAATAGAGATCATGCCTATAGGGATTTATGCACACCTCACTTTCATATTATTCAAACACGCTCGTTCCTATATTACTACTGTGCATTTAGAAATCATGCCTATAGGATGCATAACGCATGACCTAGATGCCATGCCTATAGGGCTTCAAATAATCAATTGGTCAATTGCTTTTATTATTTTAAGTGTACTGCCTACCTAGAAATCATGTCTATAGGATTCTAATCTTTTAATCGAATATTTCGTTGTTCTCATTACACTACCCCGCCTAGATGACATGTTTATAGGGATAAACTGTTACAAAATCAAGCCCAATTGTCAATCATTATAAGACCTTCCCATATGGTGCTTATCGATGATTTCATTGCCTATATACACAAATGATTAGATATCATGTCTATAGGACTTGGAACACTCTAATTTTCTTATACGTTAGCCCAAAAATTATGGAAATAATGCTAATAATGGAATCCAGAATCACATAGAAATCATGCCTATAGGACTTAACGATTCCAACATGTATTAATGCTATATATTGCCTAATTAGAAATTTATTTGCGTTCTTTTCATGCTTATGTATGGAGGTTACTTGAGCCTTTTATTGTAACTATATGCAGTCCAATATGTTTTTAATTGTCGCCTAGTTTTATCATTTAAGCAACTGAGTTGAGTCTAGAACTACCAAATAGTAGGTCCAAAGCCTCCTAGACCTTAGGCATGGGACGATTAGCGTACGCATAAGACACGACCTAGAATTGAATTAGAACGCTTTTAGGTAAATAATTTCAACATAGTAATCGGGTGTAGCAAGAGATGATAGCCTGTGCCCGCTGAATAATATGAGCAACTCCTACCTAAGGGAAGTTGAGGAGAAGTATTTATGTTGCACGGGGTGGTCCTTTAGGCTAAAAAACTTAGGACCCCCAGTTTCCCTTTATACTCGCTAAGGATTTAGTTATTGGCCGTAATCCATGTGATCTTTAAGACTTGTATCAATTATTCATATAATTTCACGATATATTTTTATACTGGTGTATGTCATAATAAGAATTTCAACTTTCATATATATCTTTACTCGCATAGTTTGATCACATAAACTACATAGTTTAAAGTTCGGTCGGGACCCACAATTGTGGATCTCGAAGAGTGCCTAACACCTTCTCTTTGAGATAATTTGATCCCTTACCCGGTATTTGGTGGCGTTGACTAGTCAAATAGAGTTATTTGCAAGTAAGTTCCCTAACGCACTTTTAAAATCGTTAGGTGGAGACTCTTCTCTTTTAATACTTCCCTTCAAAGAGTTGTCATACGTCCAAACCCGCTTTCGCGAGAAAACGGGGCGCGACATCACCTATAGAGGTGGTTTACGCTTTTGAAAAGCTCGGAACTAAGTTAAAATGGCCACCTAAGATAAGGTCCGACCCAAGCACTAAGAAATATGACGCCCTATGGGAGTTCCACCAAGAACTTGGGACACAAAATAGAAGACTACATCATCCTAAGACTAGAGGTAGCGAACTTACTACAGCAAGGGCACCTCAAAGAACTGCTCGGCAACAAGGGTAGGATTACCTTAGCAAGGGGTCAAGAACGCCCAGGCCCACCAAAGCCCCATTCACCATCTCGTACCATCAATATGATTATTGGTGGAAGCAACGATGCCTTTATAAACGATATCAAGTTTACCGCCACTCACAAGCTCAAAAGTTCGATCACCCACGAACGGTATGACAAACTTGAAGAGGGTATCATATTCGATGAGTCAGATACCGATAGTTCGACTTTCCTACACAATGATGCACTTGTCATTACTTGACGAATTTTAGATACTGATGTTAGAAGGATTATGGTAGATGATGGAAGTGGAGCGTGCATCATCTATCCCTGAGTCCTCGCACAAATGAGACTCGAGGATAAGATAGTTCCACGTAGCATCACATTGACCAGTTTTAACAATGTAGTTGAACGGACTTCGGGGAAAATTACACTCACGTTCTCGCCGGTGGAGTAACTATAGAGACAACATTCCACATGATGGACCAGGACATCGCATACAACACCATCGTGGGATGACCATGGATACTCTCCATGAGAGCCTTTTCCTCCAGCCTGTACCAAGTGATTAAATTCCCAACACCTTGGGGAATATTCAGCATACGAGGGGAACAACTCACATCCTGTGATTGATACTGAATCACCATGGATAGCACGACAACCCAAAAAAAGAAAGATAAGGAAAAATCACCATAGCAATCAGCAGGGTTGAGGTCTCCACAAGGTGAATCCAAGGAAGTCATTATGGACCCCAAAATGGTCGAAGCCGTATAATCAACCATAAAAGACATCAACCCGGTCCAACTGGATCATAGAGACCTCAGTAAAAGGGCCTACATCGGCTGAAAACTTCGAGAACCAGGTAAATTTAGTCAATTCTTAATAACTAACGCAGATTTGTTTGCCTTTAGTCATGCAAGTATGCCAGGCATCTCCAAAGAGATCGCCACACACAAATTTTCGACCCCTTCTACCCCCGATAAGGCAGGTCCAATGAAAGTTCAACCCCACCATCAATGAGGCCGTCCACGAGGAAGTACAAAATTTGTTGGCAAACGATTCTATCAGGGAATCGAAGTACCCCAAATAGATTGCCAATGTAGTGATGGTCAAAAAGAAAAATGGGAAATGGAGGATGTGCATGGACTTCACAAACCTGAAGAAAGCATGCCCGAAAGGTTTATTCTTATTGCCACATATCGGCCAACTCATCAACGCAACGGTAGGTCACAAGCTGTTAAGTTTTCTTGACGCATACTCAGTTTACAATCAAATACTCATGGAGGAAGAAGACCAAGAGAAAACTACGTTCATCACCCACAGGGAAACATATTGTTATAGGGTCATGTCATTTGGAATGAACCATGCAGGGGCTACCTATCAAAGGCTGGTCACAAAAATGTTCAAAGATCAACTCGAAAAAACCATGGAGGTATATATCGATGACATGTTAGTAAAATCTGTGAAGGTAGAGGATCATATCGACCACCTAAAGGAAGCTTTAGATATACTAAGACTGTATGGAATGACACTACACCTCGAGAAATGCACATGTGGCATAGCCTCGGGAATTTTTTGGGCTTCTTAGTATCACAACAAGGAATTGAGGTCAACCTAGATCAAATTAAGGCTATCGACGGGATACTTGAGCAATTGACTACGAAGAAACACGTCCAATGATTGACCGGTCGAATTTCTGCCATATCCAGATTCATCTCACGGTCGTCCAATAGATGTCATAGGTTTTTGGCATACTCAAAATGGATAATGGCATCAAGTGTACACTCGAGTGCGTACAAGAACTGCGAGAACTGAAGGCGTACTTGTTATTACCACACTTGCTCTCAAAGCTTATGCCCTGGAGGCACCTCCTCGTCTACCTAGCCGTTTTCGAAGTAACGATAAGTAAGATCCTGGTTCAAGAAAATAAAGATACACAATATCATATTTATTATATCGAGTAAAAAACTTATCGATGCTGAGGCGAGGTACCCATACCTCGAGAAATTGGCTCTGGACCTGGTCGTAGCTTAGCAAAAGTTTAGAACCTATTTTCAGTGCCACCCTATCACGATCATCACAACTTTTCCTTTAAGAAGCATTTTACATAAACCTGAGCTGTCATAGAGGCTGGCCAAATGGGCCATCAAACTAAGTGAGCAAGACATCACTTATCAGCCTTGAACAATAGTAAGGTCACAAGTGCTCGCCGACTTCGTCACAGACTTTAGCGCAAAAGTAATGCCTGAGCCAATAAGCAAGCCACTCAAGCTTCTATTCAAAATAGGACCTCTGGGTCTTATACACCGATGGTGCATCCAATGCTTCTGGGTTGGGACTGGGACTCGTACTCAATATCCTCACCATTAAAGTAATTCACCAGTCCATAAGGTTCCTAGATATGACTAACAATGAGGCCGTAATTTCTCCAAACCTTGTTTGTTACTAAGTTGGGTAACCCCAAATCGTCAATGAATATGTCCTTTAGATGTTTTTCTTAGAAACAATGGTAAAGGGCAGGTTCAGAGGGCCCATACTACCTGCATAACCCTTCGTTCATCAAAGAAAAAAGAGAAGGAAAGAAAAACAACCAAATGGAAACAACAATTAACTATGTAGGAAAGAGATCACCGGAGTATAACACAAGGTCTTAAGCTAGTTTTTGGCTTATATGGCGCTTAGGCTTAGCTCATCAAAAAAGTGCACCGAAAGTGTTTTGCTCTTATATATCCGTAGTTAGGTCAGGGTTAAGAGTAATACTCAAATATAGGGTGAAGCGGCTGAAACTCCGTTGGGAGTCTCAACTTGTACTCAGGAAAGTTACAGGGACTTTTCAAATCAAAGAACAAAGGTTGCAGAAATATCAAACTGAGATCTGCAAATTGCTGCCCAATTTTGACGTTCCAGCTTGACTAAATCCCACGAACTCAAAAACATCGAAGCAAGCGGCCTTACCAAATTGGCTGCCGCCACCAAAATCTTAACAGCCGGGGAAAAGAGCGTAGTCCATCTCCTCAACTCGTCATTATACCAAATCGAGGTAAAATGTGTAAATTTAACTTGGGACTGTGTCAGAAAATTTCGCTAAGTAATTTAAGATTTCGTGGTGCCAGGTAGGCTAACTATAATATTTTATGTGCTAATTAATATGATGGATATAAATTGGATATGGTAATAAGTTTATAAGTCACATAATAAGTAATGTGGGGTTTAAGGAGAGGCTTAAGTCTAAGTCAAGTTGGAAAATTACATAATAGGCTAAAATTCCAAATGAGTATGCACAAGTCCAAACTTTGGACGATCATATATACATATATATATGGTTTTGTGTGATTAAAAACCTGTCAAATGTAAGATCATTGATTCTAGTTTCTAACACTTCAAACCGTTCATCATTTGGACACTCCTACAAAAAGTTATGATCAAATTACCAAAGGCTGACATAATGCTATTCTGCAGCCATTCTGCGATCGCAGAAGTGGTTATGCGACCGCAAAATGGTCGCAAACCTATCGAGTGAAGCCCAGTTTTGGCCACCAATTCCATGATCCATTATGTGACCCACATACCTGTTCTGCGGTCCTTCCTGCTACTGCAGACTCGATTTCGGAGGCTTCTTTTTCCTTTTTTCATAACTCGACCCCATTTTGATAAATAGGCTTTGGGACTTTATTTGGGGCTATTTTCTAGTGAATCTAGAGAGGGGTAAGAGCATTTTAGAGAGGGAATGAGGAACCTAACATCCTAATCATCCAATCTTGATCAAATTTTTAAGAATCAAGGAAGCTAATCTCTAGCTCACTATCTTTCCGGGTAAGTCCTACTTCTAAGATTTCATATAAGAGGTTATGAGTTCAAATACATATTGTGGGGTTGGAAATAGGCCATGCATGTGACACTAATTTGTTGTATGAGGGGATTAATGAACCATTATGTATTTTATTGTTGAAATTTGTTGAAGGAGGAAGGAATTACAATTTTAGATCGTTGTAGTCTATTTTTCATGAAAGGTCTTTGACAAAATTCCTAGGAGAGTTACACCATGGAAATCCTTCTAATTATTAACCGATCTTCGCTATCTTCCTATAGATTGTTATTGCTAGAAGTGTTGGTGCATTGTAGTAAATTAAGGAAGGCTCAATCAATGTATGTTGGCTAAACTTTCTCTCCCGGAATAGAATGCCATAATGCTTCCATAAGTTTAAGTATGACCGGCTCAAAACCCCTAATTTCTACGTTCCGGCTTATCCCCTATAAACTCATAAACTTGATTATTCCGAATGAGCCTTATATCGAAAGATAAATGTTTAAAGTAGGGTTTGCTTATTAAAATGGTGTGGCTTTGAGTTGTATTTAAAATGAAAACTGGTATACCAATCAGGTGAGGAAAACTCGATATGCTTAATACTCCTAATGTCTCTTATGTGTACTAAATGTCTTGATTGAGTGTGTCTAGTTGTTGATAAACTATAAAGATGTTTGAAAATGAATTAAATGAACTGGGGAAATATAGTGTAGATAACGTGCCGAGAACTTAAGTTATGATTGTGATTAGTGATGCCAATGAAATGAGAAAATGTGAAACATATTATGAAATGAGTCTCGATTCAACTGTTTTAAAATGACTTCTAAAAGTAGAATTTGCCTAAAAGCTCTATTGGGGTTGTTGAGACCTAATTTTTTCCTATATTATTTTCAAAATAATGCATGAGCATCAGTTATTATTTTTCATAATTTTATGTAATTTTAAAGGATTTTAAATTAATTTATTCCATCATTTTATTATCTAAATAATTACTAATTGCATCATAAATGGTTTTATAATAATTTTATTGCTTAAGTTTTTATCATTTTATATTTATATTAAGCTCTAATTATTCTATGCATAATTATATTTACATCTTTAGGTTATAATTACAATGACTTTGCAATTACAGCCCATGTGTGCATAATTACTTTATTTTTACACGAAAATGACTTTTTATATTTTTTCAATATCCAAATAATTTTTTAAATCATTTTCATACACAAATAGCATTTTTATCATTTATTAACTATTTTTAATTTTTTTATTAGATTAAATGGGTATTTAAAAGATAGCCCCTTTTTAATTAATTTTCGGACTCCAGCCCAATAACCTACCCAGCTCAATTAAACCAACCCAATAACCCATATCCATAACCCGCCCCAACCCAGATTTAATCCTGGTCGTTGATCTTAGAAGATCAACGGTCCAGGATCAACCTTCCTTTTTTAATTACACTAATCCTAAAACCTACCCTCATTTCCCCATAACCCGCCGCCTCTGAATCCTTTTCTTCCCTCTGTTCTCTCTCACATATTCCTTCGATTCATGGGGTTCTCTTGCGATTTCAGGCCTTATCCGTTCTCATCTCTCTACTGGTGTTGTGATTGTCATGCTACTTGATGGATTCTCAAGAGATTCGAACCAGACTTGGTTCAAAATCTCCCTTTTCTCGACTAATCCGTCTATATTCACCCCTATGCATGTGAGTACTACCCCTTTCGTGTTTCTATGGATTCAAATCTCTGGTTCAAACCAAATTTGATTCACTTCTGTTTATCTTCATAAACTTAGCTATTTTCCGTTTGAATCTGTTCAGATCTCTATATATCTGAAGTATTTTTGTGTCTGTTTGGCTTTTTTACTCAAAGATTTTTTATTTTGCTCTTATTGTCAACCGATTTTCATTTTACCCTAAAAGCTACAGTTTCGATTTTTAAGGGATTTCTGCAGAAAAATGTTTAAAAACATTTAAATGTTCAACTCTGGATTTCTTCTTTACTTTTCGACTGATTTCTTTTGCTTGAGTTTCATCTCCATCCCTTTATGACTTAGGGTTTCAATTAATTCGACTATTCATTTAACTATTTTTTCCCGTTTACCTCAGCTCTGTAAATTAGCATGTTAATTGATTTTATTGCTTAAATTAGGGTTTGAAATTGTGTTAATAGCGATATTTTCCTATCATACTTTTACCTATTCTTTCCTTATCTGTGATTAGTAGTTGGTGCTACTTTCTGTGATTCTACTACTGGCCTGATTTTTGTGCTTTGATTATTGGGGCTGATTTATAATTGATTTCTAGACTTAGTGCTTACCTTATTTAGCCCTAATCTTGTCTGCTGATTTATTCTGTGAAAGATTCTCCTTAATTTAAGTAATACTTATGTGATTCTGTCCCATTAATCGGTTTGTGTTAACCCTAATTGATTGGTTAGTTGATTTTTCATACCTTATTTGTATGCTATTAATTTTCCTACCTTATTTGGTTTTACTCTACTGTATGTTATAAAATGCCTTTCATTGTTCTGATTTCAAACACGCTTACACACTTACACTCAGACACACCTACCTACATACGAAGAGACTTGCACTGAGACTCTTACAATCACACGCACAACTTCTTTACTGAACAATTCTTACAATTCAAAATTCTCAAAGATGTCTATTCTCTCATAAACTTGAGTTCTTTCTATAACTCTGATTTGCTGCATTGTTTAGCCGGCTGGAAGCCAAGGCTAAACTCTCTGGATCCAAACTGCCATTATATTCCTGTTTACTTTCTTCCTAACTGGTATCTGTTAACTCATGTTATCCTATTTTGTTCTATGTGCTTATGTGGTCATTTTATTTCAACCTTAGCATGCTTCTGTTTGATCTATGATTCCTGCTTACTTCTTTCTAAACTAGTATGCTTTGGTTCTTGTTACCCTGTCCTGTTCTATGTGTTTGTTTGGTTAATTATTTCAAACTTCAGCATGTTTCTACTTAATACATGCCTATATCATTAATGTGAAACCCTGATTAGTCATTTGTATGTTCCATGTTCTGCAAATATGTAATATGGTGTCAATTCTGTCTATTAGTTCAAGTATCATTTCTCTTTTGTGATTGCTTTAAATACTAGTACAGTATCTATGTCTGAACCAATACCAGTTTGTTTGAACCATATGCTAAATATGGACTCTGTTTGTGCTAGGTGAAGTTATGTTTGCAGTCCTGTAAATTGAATCTGTTTGCTCCTAAAAATCAAACTGTTTTTCTAAAATTGTTCCGCTGCCCTTTATATAGTGTTTTCAAACTTCTAATCTTAGTTATCTAGGTTCCTACCACCCCCAGTACGAGCACTGCATAGGGTCCTTGAGATTCCTCCGAACTCTAACACATTGGGGCTGGTCTTCCAATCTTTTACAAACTATTTCTCTTAGTAAGGTTCTGGTGTGAGCATTGCCCCGGGTCCCTGAGGCCCTTGGGAACTTTGAAACACTAGAAGCCCAATTTTGTGTATCATGGATAGACCACCTGTATACTTCAGACTTGCTTTGCTTGAAGGTCTGGTTTCCAGGTTAATATTGGGCCTATGAAGGCTCCCTATAGTATAATGAATTTTGCTGTGTAATTTATTCATTATTGGGATGTAATAATGTAATAATCTCTGTAATATACAGATCTGGGATAATTAGTAAAAGCTGGGCTTTTTTTATATATCATTGTTAAAAAACTCGGGTAGAAATCCTGCCTATAGGTCTATTGTGTTGGTTCCTTATGTGCATGTTACTGTTCATTTAGAGATCCTGCTTATAAGATGTTTTTCTGAATGTTTGTGACTCTGAATCTTCATGTTTTCGGCATATTATAGACACTTCCTATAGGTCTTTTGTTAATTCTGCATTAGAATCCATATTCATAGGATCTACACATATTTCCAATCTCAACGTGCATTAGTGATCATGTATATAAGATCATATTTGTATGAATTAATTAACTTTCCTGGTGACTTGTCTAAAATTCTGCCCACATGTGATTAATAGAATTCATGCCTATAGGGATTAAAAATCAGTTTCAACTTAGATATCATGCCTGTAGGAGATATAAAAATCACTTTTCTTCAATTTAGATACCATGTCTATAGGAAATAAAAAAATCAGTTTCAACACTTAGAAATCATGCCTATAGGAGTTAATTAATTCTGCAAATTAGAAAGCATGCCTACAGGATCTAAAGAGATAAAATCTGTTTTCAGGAGTTAAAATCAGTAACTCGCTCAGAAACCATGTTATAGATCTATAATTAACAATTGTAGAGGCCATGCCCATAGGATTCTGCTCCAGTTATCACTTAGGCAAACTTGTAGGGTTATTAAGAATTCTGGGTCTAAAAAGTGTGATCCCTTGCTTCTTGAAATTTCCCAGATTCAGAATTTAATCAAACCAGTAAGCAAGCCAGTAGGTCCCAATGCTCGTTTTAATAAACTAGTTTCTTACATTCTGTTTATGCCCATCTAGATATCCTGCCTATAGGATCCTAAATTAATGAAATTTGCTGATTGAACTGCGTGCATTTGTTGTTACTTGTGGAGGTTAACATGAGCCCTTATTTGCTCCTTACATGATAGTCCTATTTGAATTTTGTTTGTCGCCTAGATTTTTCTCATTTTAAGCAACATAGGTTAGTCTAGAACTACCTTAAATAGAGGTCCTAAACACCTCCAGGACCATATGTAAGGGACGAGTAGTGCACGCATAAGGAACGAGTTAGAAGCTACTAGAACGCTTAAGTAACAACTGAAAACTAGTAATTGAGTAGTAAAGAAAATGATGACCCGTGCGCTAATACTATGTGTAGCACCCCAACTTGGGGAAAGTTACCAAGTATTTCATGGAAATGATCCTATAGGCTAAAAAGCTTAGGACCCCTTTTAATTCATGTTTTGAAATAATAGTTGTCTAAATTGTCTTATTTTCCTTTAAGACTAATTCGCTTAATTAAGTTCGGTCGGGACCCACCATTGTGGACCTCAAGGGGTGCCTAACACCTTCCCCTCAAGGTAATTTCGAGCCCTTGCCCGATCTCTGGTGATGCAAACTAGTTTCATGAGTTAACTGCTCTAGGTTCCCTAATGCACCTTAATCCGCTAGGTGGCGACTCTTCAAATCCCATACCCCATCCCAAAAGGAAGGGAGTTGTCTCAGAAACGTCGAACCCGATTTTGCGAGAAAAAGTGGTCGCGACAGAGGTATATATGGCTAAAATCCCACCCTTCTTAGAAATTGAACCCCCTTGGTGTCCACGAAATTGGTGTAAGTTCCAACATTGATTGATGTAGAAAATGCTACTCCAAATGTGCTTGTGTACGTGGTAAGAATTTATATGCAATATGTATTTCAATGCTCCCATTAAGCTATCTTGTCACTTGAGGATGTGTTAAAGATATGTAATATGTGTTAAAATGCGTAGATTTCAAGTTGAGTTGAATAAAGATTGTTATGCCAATGTATGTGAAAGACTCTATATGCCAGGATTCATAATTTCTCCCGTGTGTACTTAATATCTTGAATTTAAAGGCTTGTTTGACGAAAATGATAATATTGTGAAATATGGGAAAAGAACTTGAATTATGAATTGCAGCCAAGTGCCAAGTATGATGTAACGATTGTGGCCACTAGTGCCGAAGATTGAAATATGTGAGGAAAATATGAAACGAGATGATTGATGGAAAATGGTAATGTCTTAAGTGAGATGGCCTAGCCGATAGGGCCGTGATCAGACGCCACGCCGCACACATGGAGGTATTGTGCTGGAAATGGAAACCAAAATTGAAACGGGAATTGAGATTGTAGATAATGTCTCCAATGAGATGACCTAGCCGGTCGGGTCGTGATCGGACTCCGTGCCAAGAGTACGGTGGCATTGTGAACAGTGGTATTGTGGACAGTGGTATCGTGAACTGTGGTATTATCGGTACTAAAGATCTCCCAATTAAAAATATGTATTACTTTCGTATTTTGAAAATTATTGTGTTTCAATTGGGCATTTGGATATTATTGATTGTGACTTGTTGTTTCTATGGCTGTCTTTTTCTTATATGGTTATTCTATTTTAAAAGAGGACTTTTAGCTATACATACTAGTACTATTTGACAGTACTAACGTCCCTTTTGCCGGGGGCACTACATATTTAAATGGATGTAGGTGGTTCCATAACAGACAATGTTGGTCGCAGCTAGTGGCGCATCCTCTTTTCAGCCAACTTGGTGAGCCCCACTTCATTTTGGGGTCCGGTATCATTTGTTTATCATGTACTTTTTATTTTGAGGTATAGCCGGAGCCTTGTTGCCGACATTTTCATATTACTCTTCAGTTGTATTTAGAGGCTCTGTAGACAGGTTGTGGGTGGTGTTTGATATTGGGAATTGAATTAGAAATATTGGTATTTGGAAAACATGTCTTTCATCATATCTATAAAAATGTAATATTTTGGATATTGTGGTTGAAATGTCTAATGGAAACTAAATGGAAGTTGTTAACGAAATATTTTCAGAGTATGATTAATGGAGTACATCTCCTCTTTATTCAAAGATGAATTTGGGTAGAATGAAATCTAACAGGCTTGTTCAGTTGGATTTACTCGGTTGAGCGCCGGTCGTGCTCCTCGATTTTGGGACGTGACAGACTGCGCAATTGCATTATTACGTATTTACAGGACGACATCCTCCCAAACGTCAAAAAGGAAGCTAAAATGCTAAGAATGCAAGCCGCTAGATACAACCTCCTTCATAACGACTTATACAAAAGAACGTACGGCGGTCCCTTGGAAAAATGCTTAGGCCCAAAACAAACCTAACACGTTCTTGAAGAAGCCCATGAAGGTCATTGCGGCTCTCATTTCGGTGATCGAGCACTCGTCAGTTGCCTCTTACGGGCCGGGTATTAATGGCCCACCATGAAGAAAGATGCCTCAGAATTCGTGAAGAAGTGCGAACAGTTTTAGAAGTACGCCCCAATAATCCACCAAGCAGGCAAACACCTCCATTCAGATCCATGGCTATTTATTAAGTGGGGAATGAACATCGTGAGTCCACTTCCATCGGGACGAGGTAATGTAAGATTTTTTTTTAGTTTTAACTGACTATTTTTCTAAGTGGGTGGAAGCAGGGGAATCCTCCCAAGTTCGTGAGCAAGAAGTAATCACTTTCATATGGAAAAATATCATCTGCCATTTTGGCCTACCTAAAGAAATAAGCTGTGACAACGGCCCCAATTACGGGAGAAAGAACCACCGAGTTCTTCGAAAAATGTCATATTAAAAGAATACTTTCAACTCCTTACCACCCAGTTGGCAAGGGACAACTGGAATCCTCTAATAAGTCAATACTAAACATCATGATGAAGAAACTTGAAGAGGAAAATGGACTGCAGCCGGAGATGCTTTATGTGGGCAAACAATTACCCTGAAGACTAAAACAAGAGAGACACCTTACTCCCTAGTCCATGGAACAGAAGCAGTTATACCAGTCGAAATCGAAGAACCCAATCTGAGGTACTCCCATGAAAGCGACATCAGCAATATCGAGAATAGGAGACAAGATCTCAACGAGGTCGAAGAGCGACGAGACATGGAATACATAAGGATGGTCGCTCAAAAACAAAAAGTAGAACGCTACTACAATAAAGGGAAAGGTTTGATTGCTCAAGACCAGAGACTACGTACTCAAAACAAAAATCCAAGCAAACAGGGACCCACGAGATGGCAAGTTGGGAAAAAATTTGGACAAACCGTACAAAATTATAGGCAAAGAAGACAAGGGCTCGTTCCAATTGGAAACCATGGAAGGGAAGATCCTAACAAATAATTGGTATATCAGCCATCTCAAGTATTTCAACTTCTAAAAAATATGAAATGCCTCGTAAGTTGTACTCTTTTTTCCTCACTTGAGTTTTTTCCCAACATGGGTTTCTTAAGGAGGATTTGAACGAGGCGACGAACGGGACACCTCAAGTTGGAATATACAAGAGGACTTATTATTTCATTTTCCGACTCCTCAAGAATCTCCAAGTCGAACAATGAAGGGACTAGATATACTGGGACTGGGACGCCAACTACCACCCGAAACATGTAAATTCTCCAAAAATTGCCTAAGGGTAAAAATGATGTAATTAAAACAACAATGTTGAAATACAAAAGATGCACGTATGTCAAAATTACTCTCCAAAATGGCACGTTCGACCATCTCGAACAACACCTATCGACCCCTAGCCTCGACTTAACTTAAAGGAATGTTCGACCAGCTCGAACAACACCTATCGCCTCTGGCCTCGACTTAACTTAAAGGAACATTCGACTAGCTCGAAAAACACTTCTCGGACCCTGGCCTCGACTTAACTTAAAGGCACGTTCGACCAGCTCGAACAACACCTATCAGCCCCTAGCCTCAACTTAACTTAAAGGTACATTTGACCAGCTCGAACAACACCTATCGGCCCTCGGCCACGACTCAACTTAAAGGTGCATTAAATCATATCAAAAAACACCTATCGACCCTTGGCCACATCACAACTAAGAGACAAATTCGACTTGTTTGAACAAGGGCCGATATGGCCCATGGCTATTCGGCCCAAAGGCTACAACCACCTAGAGGATAACAAAAAAAGGAATAAAGAAGAAAAACATGCAAGTACAAAAGAAAAATATGCAAGTATAGAAGTAAAACATGCAAGTACAGAAACATAATGCAAAAAATGAAAAATATGCCAACAAAATATACAAGAAGTTAAAACAAAGACTAGTGTCCATCACCATCCCGACCTCCGACGCCCTCTCCATCCTCGCCTTGATCATTAGGTGAGTCTTATCAAGCACTATCTGTAAGCCGGTCTACATCCTCTTCCTCATCCTCCTCGGAACCAGGCTGAGGCTTAGAAATATCGTAGTCACAAGCTAGCCGAGTCTCACGAGATTTAACTCAAGCATCCTCGAGGGATATCTTAGATATAGAGCCCGCCGTATTCAAATTGCAGATCACATCTAGCCGGGATTCAACATGGATCCACTTCTTGTATGACTCTTGAGGAATATAAGGATACTCAGAAGCATTAGACGCAAAGGGTCGCACAAGAAGTTGGGCCTTCTCAGCCTCAAGAGTAGAAACTCGATCTTGCACTCAGAGTTTTCCTTATCCAACTCTTCAATCCTCTCATCAAGCCGGTCTGCTTTAGCCCTAGTTAACAGAGCATTATCCCACTCAGAACAGAGAGTCTTGTTCGGCAGCTCGATAATGACAACCTTTCTCTGAGTATCCAGTTGGGAAGACTCCACCTGCTCGAGCATCTATTGTTTCTCAGCAACCTCCCCCCGGAGAGCGTCCACTTGAAACTAAAACCCATCTAATTGGCCTTGAATTTGGTCCACTTGATTCTGGAGGTCAGTGCATTGGGCTTCCACGCCCTTACTCAGCTTAAGCTCCTCCTTTTTAAGAGCCCCCTAGAGAATGCTGAGCCTCTCCGTCGTCGCCATCAGCTCCTCATTTTTCTTCTTCAGCTCTTTATTTTCCGCTTGCGAATTCACCTCCGAGCTTGTCGGTATTTCCCACGGCACTCCTCGTACTTACTCTTCAACTTCACATGCATGTCTTTCCGCCTCTTTTCCCTACAAGCACTCTCGATTTCCAGAATAATAGTCTACAAATCAAAGGAAGGCAAAAAGTTATTATTTGGAAACAAAGGACAAAGGAAAAAGAAGAAAGATAACCACACTTATGTAGAGAGAGAGGCCGCCAATCTTCTTCGATAAAGTACTGTCAGTAAACTTCTTGAGAGTCTCACGTTCTGCCTCAGAGCAAAGAGTATCGAGAACGGGAACCATAAGAAGAAGATTACCTGTCGAGGGGAGGGCTAATTTGAACTTTTGAAAGAAGGTCGGTCAATCACGAATTCCCAAAGTATAGGGGAGAACCTGCTTAACCCAATGGGCGAAATGTGTCACCAAAGTATTTGAAAGGGTAAAAGCTAAAAACAAGAACTCTTACGTGTATGGTTTCAGGCCTTAGGGAAGTCGTCAACATTAGTCGCAACGACCTCAGTCTTGACAAAGAAGTAATCAAGCCAGAACTGTGAGCATGTGATTTTTTACCCACCAGATACTCCTACAAAATTCGATAAAATAAATTAATTTCACAGATTTTTGTTGAATTTTAGTGTTAATTGTGAATTTATTTCTGCATTGCATATTCATAATTCATCCTTTAAAATTATTTAGACTTGCGAAAATTAGGCGCATCATTATTGTCAAGGAATTATAAAGTTATAGTTAACTAAATAATAGACGAATGATGCTTGCTTGACATAATGTAGTTTTAATAATTAATTAATAAAAAACTAATCATCTTTTATTCGATAAATCACGGATTTAATTAGTAATATAGAATTAGTCGTGTTATTCTTGATTAATCTATAAATAAATAAGGTTTAAATTAATTACTACATTTCTTGGATTAAATTAGATTTAAATTTAATTAATTTAATTAGTTTAGTTAATTAAAGGGGATTAAAATCGGACCTGGGCCAAAACTACCCAGGCCCAACCCCCTTCTCTATACACAATACACTCCAGCCCAAACCCCTTACCCGGCCTGCCCAAACCCAGTACCCAAAACGACACCATTTAAGAGGTGCTAAATCTCAGCCGTTGATCTTTCCAGATCCAACGGCTGAGAACTACCCAATCCCTAACTATATAAATGTCCAAACTAAACCCTACCCCCCATTCACTTAGAAAGTCTAACCCCCACCTCCCCTTCGTCTGTCTGTCTCTCTCTTCTCTCTAAAGAAATCCTAACCGCCTAGGATTCCTACCATGTTCCGCCCACCGGAAATCTCGTACCGGTGGTGGACGACCTCCGAACCACCCCAAACTTTCACCCTATGATCCTCTCCTCACCCTTAACCCCATCCCACCACCAGTTTCACTAAAAACCCATCCGAGTCCCTTTGATTTCAGATCTAAGAAAGGCAGAAAACCTAGTTTCCTATTACCAAGTCGATTCAGAACAATCAATGGTTCAAAGCTACATGAGTCAACAGCTCTCGATGAGAGCTGTTGATTCGTGTGGGTTTGGATCATTTCCAAACCCTGCCAGAATCTGTCAGCACCCCGTGGGTATCCCTTCCCCCCTATCTTTTCTTTTCTGACATTTCTTCATTTTTAGAAAAATATGAAATCGCATGCCTCACTGTTTGATACATGTGTTTATGTTGTACTATTCTCATATAGCATTTGTTTGTTCTTGATTTAGTTTAGATCTTTAAAATGCGTACGTCAAAGGTATAATAACCATTTCAGAGGTATGCTATTTTAGCCGATTAGCTTGAAATCGTTGGTTCGAGTTTGGTTTTTTGTTGAATATCTTCTTTTCTTGGCCGATTAGTTCTAAATATGCATGCGTACCTGATCTGTACCTTATTGTCTAAATTTTTCACTGGTTGGAGATTATTATTTCCTCCCAGAATGTTTCCCCCCTTCTTTCCCTATTTTCCTCAACTATTAAGTTTCTCTCTTTAAGGATTGATTACTGATCTGGTTTAGGAGTTCATGAACCTTTCTGTTTAAGTAACATGATATTTGTTTTAATTGAATTTTTAGTTTTTCTTGTTGAATAGGCAGGCCTATACTAATTATACTTTATGTGTTTTTTTACTTACTTTCTTTTGGTTTCAACTTTAGTTTCACTCGATTTTAATCAATCAAGTAATAGTTTAATTAGGTAATGAAGAGACACTTATATGCGATTAATTAAGTGTATATTTGAACTAAGTAATAATACAATTGACTAATCTAAAAAGTTCAACCTAATTAATCTAAAGTAATTAATTAACCTGAAACTAATCAACCAATTAGGCTAAAAAAACTCAGTTCTAAAATAGTGTTTGGTCAGCGTTTAACCTAGACTTATCAAAACTAACTTAGTTAACAATAATTCCCCCATGATCACTTGTATAATAGATTAACCTAGTCTAATAGTCTCTTAAACAACTAATTAAGTCCTAAGATCTGCCTAAGGTAATTAGTTTAGGACTAATTAACTAAAACAAATCATTTAAGCAAGGTTTAATAATTAGCCAACACCTAATCAACTTCTTAAACCAGTTTTAAATCAGTAGAGATTAAGCACCCTAATTAGTTATGTCTAACAACTTAATTATTTCTTTTAATTGATATAAGACAACTAGTTAGGTTCAATTGTGCATTTGAGTTAACTAAGCTTTAGAATAATTGATTCACTTAGTCTCACATTTAAATGATTCAAACTTCTTCAATCT
Source organism: Nicotiana paniculata (assembly GCA_005239505.1). Lineage (NCBI taxonomy): Eukaryota > Viridiplantae > Streptophyta > Magnoliopsida > Solanales > Solanaceae > Nicotiana > Nicotiana paniculata. Next base: position 27,019 of record MDKI01184594.1, read on the forward strand.
AGAAATTAACTTAGGTAGCTTCTTAAGTATTTAACTAAAAATAAAATCTGTTGAAAACAATTAGTTTGAGGTTAATGGACTAAAACAGATTCATTTAACCTAAGTTAAGAGAACTGAGTTGACTAACCTCCATTAAGTTTAATTAAACTGTTGATTAAATGACTTAAACATAGTATGCAAGCCAACTCTAGGCATTTAATCAACTAACCTTTAATTAATTAACTCAACCTTAGTTAAGAACAACTAGTTATCACCTAAAGGGACCTAACTAGTGTTAGTTAACTATAGTTAACAATAACCCAAGAAAGTCTAACCTTGGTTACCTAATGGTAATTTCAGAGACTTCAAGGGGGCATATTAGGTATTGTAGGTTAAGAAATCAGATTTTTAAGGGTAGAAAGGTCTTTTTTTAGGGATGGAATGTTCTGAAAAGGGGCAGCTATCCCAAAAGGATAAGGGTGACAGCTGCCCTGTGTACTATTTCAGCTCTTGAAATGAGAATATACCATAGGATACCCCACTCCCAAATATTCTATAAATAGACCCTTTCCCTTTAGACTAAGAGGGGATCAGAGATTTTTTTTTGGGGACACTCTGAAAATTCACTCTACAACTGCTTTTTACTCAACACTAGAAGACAAATCAGTAGAAAGAAATCTGTTTTCTCAAGAACTCTTGAAGGTTTTCTGTGGGTCCTCTCAGTTGGTGGTCTTCTTTGATTTGCTTCTCATTTTTTTTTCCGAAATTCCTCTGGTTTGGGTTGTGGAGCTGGGGTTAGTTTTCTGGTTGTTGCTAGGTTTCTGGTTTGTGCTGCTTACATTGCTGCTGAATCTGCCTCTTCTTAGCTGTTTTACTGTCTGCTTGACCTTTATTTGGTCAGGATCTTTATTATTTTCTCTTCGAAAAGAGGTATGTAACAATGAACTTAAATGAAATTGTTATACTCAGAATTTGTTGTTAGTTTGATGCCAAATGCTTGATTCTTGTTATTTGTTTTTGAGATTATGTCAAGGCTGAATCTTCTTCTTTGTTCTTGGTCTATGAATCTGAAGTAATATTTAGTTGATAAGATGCTAAGGAATCTGAATATATGTTGTATTATCTAAATCCTTAAGATTGTTCTGATTTGATTTTATGTTGGTTAAAAATGTATTGAGTATCATGGGATATCAGTTTTATGTTAGTCCATTAGTGGAATAATCTGCACTTGGATGTTGAATCTGACCTCTTCTATGGTCAGGTTCTCTCTATAAGTGTGCAGAAAATATGCTTTCAATTGGGTCTCTTTGGTCAATAAAGAGATTCAACAAGCAAGTCTCTAGATGGTTTAGGATATTGGCATTAGGGTAGATGAATATGACTTCTTAATAGTCAAATTCACCCCTTAGTAGTGCACAAACATTAGTATGGTTGGCTTAAGTTTACCCTTTTAAAGGGTAGGAAATATGTAATTAAGAAAGGCATTAGAATGAGGAATCTGAACCTTTGAATGGTCAGATTCATCCTCTAAAAAATGCCTAAATAAGAAAGTTTTTATATAGTTTAGAATTATGTTAGTATTAGCACTAGGGTAGATGAATCTGACTTTTAAATAGTCAAATTCACCCCCTTGGTTGTGCATAAACACTAGCCTAGGGTGCTAGAAATCACCCTTACGGATATGGAGTGGGTAATCAAAAAGCCCCCTTAGAGAAAAGGATCTGAATCCTTCAATATGATCAGATTTATTCTCACAAAAATGCCTAAATTATCAAGTTAAGGAATTAATACGGATTAAAGGTCCCAAGTATAAAAATGACAAGTCCAGAGGTGAATTGATCCTTTTATGATCACATTCACCATGAGAAAGTGCATAAATAATTTTGCCAGGTAATATGGTTTGAGCACAAGCATTATAAGAATTAAAATTTACCTTCCCATGGTCAGTTTGGTTCTGGTAGTTGCATAACACTCAAAAAAATGGGGTGTTTTACAAATTCCAAAGAGAAGACTCAAACGTAAGGCTTCAAGAGAGCTTCGAGTCAGCAAATTAGTTAGAATTTTATTTTTTAGTTTCTTTCATTCTGGAAAGTGTATAGTGGCAGTCAAGTTATAACCCCCTCCCTGTATTTCTTGTGCTTTCATTGTAATGTAATTTAAAGACTGGACTGTACGCTTAATTTCTATTTTTATTCATGTTCCTAAATTTCGAGTTTACATTTTTATGTTCTGCAAATGATATTAAGAACGTATGTAAAAACTGCATAAACACCCCGTTTGGATTTTTTTACTGGAAAAATGTTTATTTCAAATTTAGTAGAGTTTCAACATGGATAGAATCAGTAGATCACCTTCAGTTTACCTTGGGTCTC
>ML356408.1:3158-37481 GCA_005239505.1 Nicotiana paniculata
GATTCACCTGTTTTCTGTCTAAAGGAGACTATCTCACTCCTGATCTTTGCAGTCTTTCCTGAAGGGAAGAACCTTGCCAGAAATTTTCTCGCCAAATCGTTCCATGTTATAATGGAATTAGCTGGTTTTGCCTTCAGCCATCGCTTTGCTTCGCCCAATATAGAGAATGGGAAAAGTGTGAGCTCAGATAATCTGGCGTGACCCCATTAGTGATATAAATATCACTAATCTCCAAGAAGTTCAGAATGTGTTGCTGTGGATCCTCGTGTGGAAGACCCAAAAAATGCCCGTTTGCATGAAGTAGTTGGATCATGCTCTGTTTCAGCTCAAAGTGCCCAGTGATTCTAGGCTTCACGATGCTGGAGGTGACATTAGCAATACTGGGCATTGCCACCTCCTAAACAGCCATGTGTTGTTCCTCTGCCATGTTCACAGGAAATCGGATGAAGTCCTGAATATTGTCTTTATCTCTTGCTTCTCGCAACCTCCTGTGAAATGTTCTCTCAGGTTCGGGGTCAAAGCCGTCAAGTCTGTCCTGGCTTCTGACCCTACGCATTCAATAGAAGTTCCTGAGATTAGATCAAAAATCACGTGACGTTAGACTCAATGAAATAATCAATTAAAGAAAAAATCTAGAAAGTAGTCTATATTCAAGTCCCCGGCAACGACGCCAAAAACTTATCGGTCCAAATCGCACACGCAAGTATACGTGGTCGTAGCAAGTTATATAATGTTAAATCGAATGTCGAACCCACAGGGACTTGCATAAACTACTTATTGAATCACTCTAATTGATATTTAATCGAGCCAAAACAAAGTCCAGGAATATAACTAATTTATTCTACGATTNGTTACAATGTTAAATTAAGCATGGTGACTAGGTATATTCCTATCCTAACCACAAATTCGCTCCCCTAAAGAGTTAAGATCGCGCTCTCTTCAATTCTTCTCTAATCTATATACGGCTTTCCCAAGCATAACATAGATAGTATATAGAACCAAATTGCTGACCAAACAATTAAGCAATTAAACGCAGAATTGAAGAAACAACCATATATTGAGCGAATTATAATCAAGGTTAAGTTAATATCGAATAACAATATTCATGGCTAAACCACAACCCCAGAACAATGGGTGTTTAGCCACTCATACTAGAATTAAACAATTGCATAAGTCTTGCATAAATGGAAAATACTAGAATAAGATGAAGAAAACTGATAATCCTTTGCTTCCTCAATGGTCTTGTGTGTATATTCTCTCCAAAAATGGCATCCTCCCTCAAAGTTGTGTTTTTGGGTCTATTTATATGTTTGGGATAAACCCTAAACGTGTAGGAGACTTCTATTCCAACCGGGAAACACTTAAAACCTTCAAAACTCGGAATTTACCGGACCAAGGACCCCAGGCGTTAAGCCCCAAACGCCCAGCTAAAGCTGGGTAGGACAGGCGTTTTGGCACTAACGCCTGGGTATGGATGGCGTTTGGGATGAAACACCCAGCTAGCTTCGGGTTATACCAGGCTTTTGGGCTAAAACGCCCGGCTATGGCCCGGGTCACTCCTTTTTGACTCTTGAGCGTATTTTTGACGTTTATACACCCCTTTAGCTCGGCTTCCATCTCCAATTCACCTACACATAAAATAGACTCCATTATGCACATATAACGTGTATTTTTATCATAAAAGCACATAAAATGTAAGGTATATGATGCTTAAACTATGGATTCTAGCCACGCATCACTCTCCTTGCACACACATTCACCTCTTCGACCGGTATACCTATTCCGATAACCCTTCTACGAACCCGAAGTCATTTTTTCCTTTTCCTCCAAGTGATACTCTGCACGCCGAAGATGACATAGAACACTCCAACCATATTCTCTTTCTCAAAATTCCACTGTAAAAGCTCGATTCTTAACCATACTGTGGGATTGAAATCCTTAGACACCACATTCTGACCTTCAAATTTACTAGGACCGTTTTTGAGAGTCACCCACTCGGGCTTAGTCCCGAATATAATCAACTCCACGGCTTTGCTGGCACCTGAACACCCATCTTGAATAAGCACTCGACTGAATCACTTCCCTTGCAAATTACCTCTGTACTAAGCATAAGTCCTGAATCTTTCCAAAGCCTAAACCTGATTCAATAAGGCCAATCTTTGCACACATTTATCAAATCATATGCTCAATTACTACTCATGTCTTCTTTCCTTAGCTGTGATAACCCACAAATATGCCGATAACCAGAGTTTTTTGCCAGTGGATAACCATGCAACCCACTCGTAGGCGGTGGAACTCTCCCACTTAGCCTGAAGCCGCTATTACACAAATCTTGAACTCACCAAGAATTGTCACGACCCAATTTACCCTCCGAAAGGTATCGTGACGGCACCTAATCTTTATGACTAGGTAAGCCTAAAATTTGCGGAAATTGCAGAATCAAAAAAATAAAGACAGAAAAGATCTCAAGTAGATATAATGTAGCTGCTCAGCATATACATTTTGCTTCCTAAAACCCGGAATGTCACCATAGTCACAAGCTGTGTACTAAATGTAGCTCTATACAATGAAATAGTGGAAAAATATACAAGTCTGCTATGCCTATACTAAAGTAGAAGGGGACTCGTGGGATTCTGCGGACGTGGCAGAATTACCTCGCGGTCTCCTGGCTGCTGTTAGACGACTCCTAGCCACGATACTGGGTGCTGGAACCTGGATCTACACATGGGGAAACATGCGCAGGAAAGGGCGTGAGTACTCCACATTCGGTACTCCGTAAGTGCGAAGCCTAACCCCAGTCAAGTAGTGACGAGGTCAGGTTGAGGCCCTACTGAGTTTGTAAAACAAGCCAATATACAATTTAAAATAGTGAAAAATAGGTAAGCAATGATAAACAGGATTAACGAAAACAAAAAAATTTAATAACATAAAGAGAGCCCTCGGCTCAGCACATCATATATCTCAAAAGTAAATGTGCAATGAAGTACACGGGGAAAGCTCCCGGATCTCAGTCCGTAGTCCCAATTTAAATATGCTATGTAGTACAGGGGGAAAGCTCCCGCATCTCTGTCCGTAGTCCCAATTTAAATATGCATTTCAGTACAGGGGAAAGCTCCCGGATCTCGGTCCGTAGTCCCAATTTAAATATGAAATGCAGTACAGGGGGAAAGCTCCCGGATCTCGGTCCGTAGTCCCAATTTAAATATGTAAAGCATAAGTATGTCAATTATGGCTTAACTAAACAGTCCAGGAAGAACAATAGGTAAGGATAGAGTAAAATTACCTAAGCATGATGTGAATAGTAGCAAATAAGAGGAAATAAAGTCAGAATAGGTAGGCATGCTTACTCTTAGGCTATCTACTGAATTAAGATAGGAAGCAGTAATATATGAATGAAAATGAGCGGTTTCATGGGGGTAAAATAGGATTTTAGCAACAATGACCCACGTACGAACTCATCACCTCGCGTACACGGCGTCCGCACAACAAAATCAGTATAAAAATGCCTAAGGGAAAGTCCCCAACACAGAATTAGGCAAGCCACTTACCTTGACCGCGCTAATCAACTCAATACCACGCTCTTTCCACGAGTATCTGACTCCGGGTGGCCCAAATCTTTTCAAATCGATTTCATGGTGTAAATATCACTTTAAGGGAATAAAATAGCTAATTGTTTATAAGCTAATACGCGAAATTAGGAAATTCGCCCAAAAAGTCCCCTGGGCCCACGTCTCAGAATCGGGTAAAATTTATATTTTTCGGACACCCATTCACTCACGAGTCTAACCATATAAGAATCTCTCAAATCGGAGGTCAAACACCCAATCAAAACTCAATAACTCGATCTATAAAGTTCATCCCATTTTCCCATTTTCTACCCAAAATTTTCGAAATTAAAGGTTGGATTTAAGATTGGAATCATGGAAATTGATCTATAATTGATAGAAATCACTTACCCAACTTACCCAGGTGCAAAAATCTCCAAAAATCGCCTCTCCCGAGCTCTCAAATTCGAAAAATGGTGAAAATGACATAAGCCCTTGGATTTGGGTCTCTAAAAGACTACCCAGACATTTGTTATATAGTATCGCAGACAAGAAGTCGCGATTGCGGAGAGTAAAGAAACACGCACCTGGAATCATGCTATGCGATCGTAGAAAGCAGTACGCGATTGCGAACCTTGAGGACCCAGATATACACGATCGCGGTTGGGGCCACGCGACCGTGTAGAACAAATATTGAAACTCCCCCAAACCCAGAATACTCTATGCGAACGCGGTCCTGTTCATGCGATCGCGTTGACCAAGATTCCAACACACTGCGATCACAGGCCTTTTATTGCGATCGCAAAGAACAAATACAGGACCTCTCACTTTTACCTTACGCGATCGCGGGTGAAACCTTGCGATCGCAGAGAGTAAAACACAGCTGTAGAAAAACCAGAAAAACCAGCAAAGACTTATAGGCTAAGAATTTTCTGTTGAACACCCGAAACACACCCGAGGCCCCCGGGACCTCAACCAAAACTACCAACAAACCCTAATACTTCATTCAAACTTGGCCGAGCCTTAAAAACACATCTCATAACATCAAAATCATCAAATATGCATAGATTCAAGCCTAAAAACTTATGAAATTTCTAGAATTCACATCCGATGCCGAAACACGTCTAAACTCATCCGAATGACCTCAAATTTTGCACACATGTCATAAATGACATTACGGACCTGCTGTCACTTTTGAAATTCCATTCCGAGTCCGATATTAAAATTTCACTTATCGGCCGGAATCGCCGAAATTCTAACTTTCGCCAATTCAAGCCTAAATCCATAACCGACCTCGAAAACACATTCCGAGCATGCTCCTAACCCTTAAATCACCCAACGGAGCTAACAGAGTCGACAAAATTCCATTCCTGATCCGTCTTCACACAGCTCTAGCTACGACCAGATTTCTAAAGCTAAATTCCACATTTATGGACTATGTGTCCAAAATCACCCGGATTTCATCACTCAACGCTCCGACAAGTTCCAATTACATAAATAGACATGGGAGAAACGATAAATAGGGGATCGGGGTGCTAATTCTTAAAAACAATCGTCCGGGTCGTTACATCCTCCCCCTCTTAAGAAAATCGTTCATCCTCGAACGAGCATAGAACCATACCTGAAGCTGGGAAAAGATGAGGGTACTGACACCGCATATCCTGCTCGGTCTCCAAAGTCGCCTCCTCGATTGGCTGACCCCTCCACTGAACCTTTACTGACGCAATATCCTTTGACCTGAGCTTTCTGACCTGCCTATCCAATATAGCCACAGGATCCTCGACATATGATATATCCTTGTCCAATTGGACTGAGCTGAAATCCAAGACATGAGTCGGGTCGCCGTGATACTTCCGGAGCATGGAGATGTGGAAGACTGGATGAACCTCTGCTAGGCTGGGAGGCAGTGCTAGCTCATAAGAAACCTCCCCAACCCGTCGTAACACCTCAAAAGGGACAATAAATCTCGGACTCAGCTTGCGTTTCTTCCCGAACCTCATGACGCCCTTCATAGGCGATACCCGAAGTAAAACCCGATCACCTGCCATAAATTCCAAGTCACGAACCTTCTGGTCCGCATAGCTCTTCTGCCTGGACTGAGCTGTGCGAAGTCTCTCCTGAATCACCTTCACCTTATCCAGGGCATCCTGAACCAAGTCTGTACCTAACAATCGGGCCTCGCCCGGCTCAAACCATCCCACGGGAGACCTGCACCGCCTACCATACAAAGCCTCATACGACGCCATCTGAATGCTAGACTGGTAGCTGTTGTTGTAAGCAAACTCTGCAAGAGGCAAGTATCGATCCCATGACCCTCCAAAATCCATCACAGAGGCACAGAGCATATCCTTGAGAGTCTGAATCGTGTGCTCGGATTGCCCGTCCGTCTGAGGGTGAAAAGTTGTACTCAACTCTACCCTAGTGCCTAACTCCTGCTGAACGACTCTCTAGAACCGTGAAGTGAACTGTGTACCTCTATCTGAAATGATAGATACTGGAATACCGTGGAGGTGAACAATCTCTATGATATAAATCTCAGCCAACCTCTCCGATGAATATGTAGTCAGTACTGGAAGGAAATGGGCTGATTTGGTCAGCCGATCCACAATCACCCAAATAGCATCACGATTCCTCAAAGCCCGAGGAAGTCCAACCACAAAGTCCGTGCTGATCCGCTCCCACTTCCACTCTGGAAGCTCAATCTGCTGAAGTAACCCTCTCGGTCTCTAATGCTCACATTTGACTTGCTGACAGTTGAGACACTTGGATACAAACTCTGCTATATCCTTCTTCATCCTTCGCCACCAATAGTGCTGCCTCAGATCCTGGTACATCTTCGCGGTACCCGTATGGATGGAATACCGCGAACTATGGGCCTCCTCAAGAATCAACTCCTGAAGCCCATCCACGTTGGGCACATAGATACGGCCCTGCATCCTCATCACCCTGTCATCTCCTATAGTCACATCCCTGGAATCACCCTGCCAGACTGTATCCTGAAGAACTAACATGTGGGGATCATCATACTGGCGCTCTCTGATACGGTCATGAAGGGAAGATTGATTAACCACACAAGCTAATACCCGACAAGGCTCAGAAAGATCCAATCTCACGAACTGACTGACTAAGGACTAAACATCTAAGGCTAGAGGCCTCTCAGCCGCATGAAGGTGTGCCAAACTCCCTAAACTCTCCGCCCGGCGACTCAAGGCGTCGGCCACCACATTGACCTTCCCCATGTGGTATAATATAGTGATATCATAGTCCTTTAGAAACTCCAACCACCTACGCTGGCGCAAATTTAGATCCTTCTACCTGAATATATGCTGCAAACTCCGGTGATCCGTGAATATCTCACAGGGAACACCATATAAATAATGACGCCATATCTTCAGGGCGTGAACAATCGCTGCCAACTCGAGATCATGAACAAGGTAGTTTTTCTCATGGACCTTCAACTGTCTAGACGCGTAGGCAATCACCCTACCGTCCTGCATCAACACCGCTCCCAAGCCAATCCTCGAAGCATCACAATAAACTGTATAGGACCTTGAACCGGTAGGCAAAAACAACACATGAGCTATAGTCAAGGCTGTCTTGAGATTCTGAAAGCTCTCCTCACACTCCTCAGTCCATATAAAAGATGCACCCTTTTGGGTCAGTCTTGTCATAGGTGCTGAGATGGATGAAAATTCCTCCATAAAACGGCGATAATACCCAGCCAAACCGAGGAAACTGCGGATCTCAGTAGCTGAGGACGGCCTGGGCCAACTCTGAACCGCCTCCACCTTCTTCGGATCTACCTTGATCCCATCCGAAGACACCACGTGGCCAAGAATGCCATAGAATCAAGCCAAAATTCACACTTAGAAAACTTGGCGTACAACTTCTTCTCCCTCAATGTCTTCATCACGGTCCTCAAGTGCTGCTCATGGTCCTCCTAGGACCTAGAATATAACAGAATGTCATCAATGAACACAATGACGAAAGTATCAAGATGAGGCCGAAATATGCTGTGCATCAGGTGCATGAAGGCTGCTGGGGCATTGGTCAGCCCAAATGACATAACAAGGAACTCATAGTGGCCATATCTGGTCCTGAAGGTAGTCTTCGGGATATCCGGTTCCCGAATCTTCAACTGATGATAACCCGAACGTAGATCAATCTTGGAGAACACTCTAGCATCCTGTAACTGGTCAAATAGATCATCAATGCGAGGCAATGGGTACCTGTTCTTCACTGTCACCTTATTCAGCTGCCGGTAGTCAATACACATACGCATCGAGCCATCCTTTTCCTTCACAAATAATACCGGAGCGCCCCAAGGTGATACACTAGGCCTGATGAATCCCTTCTCTAGAAACTCCTGTAACTGCTCCTTCAAATCCTTCAACTCAGGAGGAGCCGTGCGATAAGGAGTAATGGAAATGGGCTGAGTGCCCGACAACAAGTCAATGCCAAAATCAATTTCTTTATCGGGTGACATACCTAGAAGATCAGTTGGAAACACATCGAAATAGTCCCTGACAAATGGAATTGACTCCACTGTAGGGGTCTCAGTGCTAACATCTCTCACATAAGCCAAATATGCATCACACCCCTTTCCAACCATCCGCTGAGACTTAAGAAAATAAATTAATCGGCGGGGAGTGTACTCCAAGGAACCTCTCCACTCTAACCTCGGAGATCCTGGCATAGCAAGTGTCACGGTCTTGGCGTGACAATCAAGAATAGCATAATAGGGAGACAGCCAGTTCATACCCAATATAACATCGAAATCTACCATACTGAGTATTATTAAATCAACTCTGGTCTCAAAACCACTGATAGCAATCAAACATGACCGATATACGTGGTCCACAATAAGAGAATCTCCCACTGGAGTAGAAACATAAACAGGGGAACTCAAAGAGTCTCGGGCTATCCCCAGATGAGAAGCAAAATAGGAAGACACATATGAATATGTAGAGCCTAGGTCACATAATACCGTTGCATCCCTATGACAAACGGGAACAATACCTGTAATGACTAAATCTGAAGCAATGGCCTCGGACCGAGCCGGAAGAGCATAGTACCTGGCCTGGCTTCCCCCTCTAGGGAGACCTCGACCTCCCCGACCTCCACCTCGAGCTGCCTGAGGTGGTAGGGTAGCAGCTGGGGCTAGAAGAATAGCTGGAGGACCTGGTGGAAGGCGTGGAGCCTGATAAATATGAGGGGGTGTACCCTGATAAGTCTGAGGTGGTGCCCCCTCCTCGCTCTAGAGAAATCTCTGATCATATGATGAGGGTCTCAATACTCAAAGCAACCCCTCGGAGGACGTGGCGGCCGCTGCTGACTCTGAACTGGCCTGCTGGGTTGGCCAGTGATAGCACCCCGAGCAGGAGGCACCTAAGATACTGGTGGTGCATAATAAGGCTCTCGAGGTCTAGGAGGAGCTGTAATACCGCTGGCTGCTGAGAGAGATGAATGAACAAAGCGACTCACAAAACACCTACCATAGCGTGATGCTGGTGCACGGGCTCCTGAAAAATGGCCAGTCTCTCGAGACCTCTTGGCCTCTCTCTCCTCCCTATCCAGGGCTAACATAGTGTCAATCCTCCGGGCAATACTCATAGCCTGCTGGTAAGTAATATCGGTCTCCAGCTCTTTGGCCATGCTGGTCCGAATATTGGGGTGGAGTCCCTCAATAAAGCGCCGAACCCTCTCTCTGACAGTGACAACCAAAGCTGGTGCATGGAGAGCCAAATCGCTGAAACAGACTGCATACTCTGACACAGTCATGGTACCCTGGTGTTACTTCTCAAACTCCGCATGCCAAGCATCCCTGAAGCTCTGAGGGAAAAACTCAAGTAAGAACATCTCGGAAAACTGCGGCCAAGTAAGTGAAGCTGCCTCGTTCGGGCTACTAAGCTCAAAAGCACGCCATCACTGATAAGTTTCTCCCCTTAGCTGGACAGCAGTGAAAGAAACCCCACTCGTCTCCACAATACCCATAGTGCGGAGAATGCGATGACACCCCTCAAGAAAACCCAGGGCGTCATCCGAAGCTAGTCCGCTGAACTCAGGTGGGTGGTACTTCTTGTACCTCTCAAGTTGGAGTTGCTCTACCTTAGGAACAGCTATCCTAGCCTCATGCTGAGCTGGAGCTGCTGGGGGCATAGGAATATACTCTGGAACCTGCCCAATATGAAACCTCGGCTCACGAGTACGGGCTGAGGGAGTCTGTGTCCCTCCTCCGGCATGGGATGTAGCTAGAGCTATCGGGAGTAGACCCACCTGATATAGAGTACTGAAGGCACTCAAGAACTGGGCCAATGTCTCTTGGAGGTCTGGAGTAACAGTAGGGACCTCCTGTGCCCCTCTAACTGTAGCTGCTGGGGGCTCCTCTGCCTCTGCTCTAGCCGGTGCTCGGGCTGCACCGCGTGCTCGACCCCTGCCTCTGGTGGCTCTTACTGGAGGCTCGGGTGCCTGGTAATCAGTATGTCCGCTACGGGTACGAACCATCTACAAGCAAGAATAAAATAGAGTTTAAGAATTTGATGAAAACAACTAGCACGATAAGGAATTCCAAAGAATTTGATTGTTCTTAACAGTTACATAGCCTCTCGAAGATAGATACGGACGACTCCGCACCGATCCGTGAGACTCTGATAAATCGGCTTGTGACTTGTGACTCCTATGAACCTAGACACTCTGATACCAACTTGTCACGACCCAATTTACCCTTCGAAAGGTATGGTGACGACACCTAGTCTTTGTGACTAGGTAAGCCTTAAATTTGCGGAAATGACAGAATCAATAAAAATAAAGACATAAAAGATCTCAAGTAGATATAACATAGCTGCTCAGCATATACATTTTGCTTCCCTAAACCCGGAATGTCACCATATTCACAAGCTCTGTACTAAATATAGCTCTATACAATGAAACAGTGGAAAAATATACAAGTAGTCTATGCCTATACTAGAGTAGAAGGGGACTCGTGGGATTCTGCGGACGCGGCAGAATTACCTCGCGGTCTCCTGGCTGCTGCTAGACAACTCCTAGCCACGACACTGGGTGTTGGAACCTGGATCTGCACATGGGGAAAACATGCGCATGAAAGGGCGTGAGTACTCCACATTCGGTACTCCGTAAGTGCCAAGCCTAACCCCAGTCAAGTAGTGACGAGGTCAGGTTGAGGCCCTACTGAGTTTGTAAAACAAGCCAATATACAATTTAAAACAGTGAAAAATAGGTAAGCAATGATAAACAGGATTAACGAAAACGGAAAAATTTAATAACATAAAGAGAGCCCTCGGCTCAGCACAACATATATCTCAACAGTAAATGTGCAATATAGTACACGAGGAAAGCTCCCGGATCTCAGTCCTTAGTCCCAATTTAAATATGCTATGTAGTACAGGGGGAAAGCTCCCAAATCTCTGTCCGTAGTCCCAATTTAAATATGCATTTCAGTATAGGGGAAAAGCTCCCGGATCTCGGTCCGTAGTCCCAATTTAAATATGAAATGCAGTACAGGGGGAAATCTCCCGGATCTCGGTCCGTAGTCCCAATTTAAATATGCAAAGCAGAAGTATGTCAATTATGGCTTAACTAAACAGTCCAGGAAGAACAACAGGTAAGGATAGAGTAAAATTACCTAAGCATGATGTGACTAGTGGCAAATAAGAGGAAATCAAATCAGAACAGGTAGGCATGCTTACTCTTAGGCTATCTACTCAATTAAGATAGGAAACAGTAATACATGAATGAAAATGAGCAGTTTCATGGGAGTAAAATAGGATTTTAGCAACAATGACCCATGTACGCACTCGTCACCTCGCGTACACGGCGTCCACACAACATAATCAGTATAAAAATGCCTAAGGGAAAGTCCCCAACACAGAACTAGGCAAGCCACTTACCTTGACCGCGCTAATCAACTCAATACCACGCTCTTGCCACGAGTATCTGACTCCGGGTGGCCCAAATCTATTCAAGTCGATTGCATGGCGTAAATATCACTTTAAGGGAACAAAATAGCTAATTATTTTTAAGCTAATACGCGAAATTAGGAAATTCGCCCAAAAAGTCCCCCAGCCCCACGTCTCGGAATCAGGTAAAATTTATATTTTCCGGACACCCATTCACTCACGAGTCTAACCATATAAGAATCTCTCAAATCGGAGGTCAAACACCCAATCAAAACTCAATAATTCGATCTATGAAGTTCATCCCATTTTTCCCATTTTGTACCCAAAAGTTTCGAAATTAGAGGTCGGATTTAAGATTGGAATCATTGAAATTGATCTATAATTGATAGAAATTACTTACCCAAGTTACCCAGGTGCAAGAACCTCCAAAAATCGCCTCTCCCGAGCTCTCAAATTCGAAAAATGGTGAAAATGACATAAACCCTCGGATTTGGGTCTTTAAAAGACTGCCCAGGGATTTGTTATATGCGGTCGCAGACAAGGAGCCACGATCGTGGAGAGTAAAGAAACACGCACCTTGAATAATGCTATGTGATCGCAGAAAGCAGTACGCGATTGCGAACCTTGAGGACCCAGAGCTACGCGATCGCGGTTGGGGCCACACGACCGCGTAGAACAAATATTGAAACTTCCCCAAACCTAGAATACTCTATGCGAACGCGGTCCTGGTCATGCGATCGCGTTGACCAAGATTCCAACACACTACTATCGCAGACCTTTTATTTCGATCGCAGAGAACAACCGCATGACCTCTCACTTTTACCTTACGCGATCGCGGGTGAACCCTTGCGACCACAGAGAGTAAAACACAATTGTAGAAAAACCAGAAAAACCAGCAAAGACTTATAGGCCAAGAATTTTTCGTTGAACACCCGAAACACACTCGAGGCCCCCGGGACCTCAACCAAAACTACCAACCAACCCTAATACTTCATTCAAACTTGGTCGAGGCTTAAAAACACATCTCATAACATCAAATATGCAAAGATTCAAGCCTAAGACCTTATGAAATTTCTAGAATTCACATCCGATGCCGAAACACGTCTAAACTCATCCGAATGACCTCAAATTTTGCACACAGGTCATAAATAACATTACGGACCTGCTGTCGCTTTCGAAATTCCATTCCGAGTATGATATCAAAATTTCACCTATCGGCTAAAATCGCTGAAATTCTAACTTTCGCCAATTCAAGCCTAAATCCACAACCGACCTCGAAAACATATTCCGAGCACTCTCCTAACCCTGAAATCACCCAACGGAGCTAACCGAGTTGACAAAATTCCATTCCGAATCCGTCTTCACACAGCTCTAGCTACGACCAGATTTCTAAAGCTAAATTTCACATTTATGGACTATGTCCAAAATCACCCCGGATTTCATCACTCAACGCTCCGACAAGTTCCAATAACATAAATAAACATGGGATAAACGGTAAATAGGGGATCGGGGCGCTAATTCTTAAAAACGTCTGACCTGGTCGTTACAAGAATCTTCCTTCATTGTTGACATGATCCTGAATAACCAACTCGCCAAATTCCTTGAAATCCTTCCGTTAGCATTTCACAAACGCTCTGACTCATTAACCACATTCTCATATCCGACCTCTTGCTGAATAGTCAGTAAAATGCCTCACAAAAACTCCGCCAACCACGCAACCACTGTCCTGCTCACAGAAGATAACTCACTTGCGAAAATTAACAACTGACACCTTCCAACGATGATGTACTGCACAATCTCTACGACATCAATATCCCGTCCTTCACCCATTATCATTTACTAACTTTACTAGTTTGTCCGCTCCTCATGGACATCTACTTAATGCGCGACAATATCTTCTAATTCACAGCTATGCTGCATCCTTCTTCATATCGAACAACTCCCCTCTGTTGTATCCAATCTTCCGCCGAAATAGCCAATATTTCAATTTAAGCCTTGTGGACCCAATCACCGTCCACTAAAATTCTCAAATCGCTCCAAACTTCTCAAGATGTGCAGCTATCTTACCACAGAACTCATATGCCATGCTGCCACTCTCCCACTTTGGTCAAACTCACTCCTTTAAGCGACTGCTCGACTTCCGCTTCTTACACCTGGCCTTCTAGAAATTTGACCATTTCCCGACACTTTCCACATGTCTTTCCTCATCGTATGCTGCCCAGTTGTTGCCTCAAATAAATATCATTCTCTGTAGCACTTAAACCAGCAGATCACCACAACTTCAAAACTCTCTAAAGATCATCTTCCCTGAGTCGCCTACATTAGAAATATTTATTCAATCCTGAACCACCGAACCCCACGATCTCTGACAGCCCCTTCTTCTATACTACTTCACATTATTCTGACCCAATGCAACCAAAGAAACCATAGCACTGGCGAACTAAACACATCCTATGCGATCAAAGACGACGATGCCACATCATAGATGAAATTCCACCTCACTTGGAAACATCAAGTCTTGTTGCTCTATCAACCCAAACTTGAACATTTATAGTCCAATTGCCTTTCCTCCGCCGGAAATAAAATATTGAAGTCTCGGAATCACGCTCTAAGTAGAACTCCTACCAAGAATTCGTTGCCCCGACATATGGGCAAGCATCCTATCATCATATCAATCCGCGTGATAACCAATCATAAGAATCATAGAAAATTTGCGCATAACCTCAAAGCTCTTAGAAGTGCAACTATCGAGCTGAAACAACATAATATCCTTCCGCAGAGCAACGACAATAGCCCCAACCAACTGTGCATGGAAAAACCTCAAGCACCATATCTGTAGCACCATTACAATTCCTCAAATTCCCGGTTAATAGCAAGCGCTTCGCGACGCATAAGATTGAGTAAGAAGAAACGTAGGCATAAGCCTCAAAGGGATCAAACCGCACGATAAGGAATCAAGAAGTGAAGTACTCCTAATAGCCCTATAGCCTCTCGAAGATAAGTACAGACGTCTCCGTACCGATCCACAAGACTCTATTAGACTTGGCTCGTCAGACCTAAGGGAACCTAGTGCTCTCATACCACGTAGTCACGATCCAAACTCCATCAAGGTCGTGATGGCGCCGGACACCACAGTCAAGAAAGCCAACACTCCATGGGTAATTAAATTCCTATTTTAGTATTTTGAAAATCGTTACTTTTTTTTGTTTCATTATATGAAAAATCAATAAAATTTACTGAGTAAATAACGATGTTTTAACAATTCATCTAACAAATACATCCCAAAGTCATCCCAGAACCCGGTGTCACAAGTGCATGAACAATTTCTAAGGAAAACCAAATGAAATACAATAACCGTCTAGAATACAAATGGGACAGTAAAGAAGGTACAACTCGATACTCTAAAGGAGACTGCTGGCTGGGGTCGTCTCGAGAGGTGCAACTCACCCAAGTCCCCATATCAACCATGCCACGATGCCATGCGGGGCTGCTAGATATACATGTACTTGTGCAACAAAATGCACAGCAAGTGTAGTATGAGTACGAAAATAACGTGTACTCAGTAAGTATCCCGCCTAACTTCGAAGAAGTAGTGACGAGAGGTCGACTTTAACACTTGCTAGAGTTCAATTTAATATAAACAAGTGTAATGCTAAACATGGATGTTATAATCAGATAACAAATAACAACAGGAAAGGACAACTTCTTCCATAAATTTATAAATCTCAGTTTTCGTCATTTCAGTTAACAGCTCAGATCTTAAAGCAATTAAACAATTCAAATCACAGATGGTATCCGGCAAATATCATGCGCAGGAAATGCCGAGGGTCGAACAGCCCGAACCAACATAAATGTAAACTGTGCACTACCTAAGGGTCAAACAACGCGAACCATAGATGCATCTATTAACCTGCAATGAAGTACGACCCGCTCCCATGAGAGGCTCCCATGAGAGTAGTGGAAGAAATCACCCTGCTCCCGGAATATAAATTACCAAGCGGTCACACATAATCATACGCATTCAAACAGTCCACCCCGACTACATCGGGAAAACAAGTACCCAAAAAGATGACAATTTCTCTTTTAATGGTCATGAAAATAGTATTTAAATCTTTTCCAGAAATTCATTTACCAAGTTCGATAAGGTTTAAACACTTTAATTTCATCAATAGAGTTACAAGTACAACAAATAAAACATGCTTTTGGGTCCTAGACTACCCAGACATAGGCATAATAGTAGCTACGCACGGACTCCCGTCACATCGTGCATAGGTATCCCCCCACAAATAGTAGCACATATTTAATTATTTGACCTATGGGGACAATTCCCTCTTACAAGGTTAGAAAGGAGACTTACCTCGCTTCGAAGATTCATTACCGGCTTCCAAGCCCTTCCGACGACTCACATTGATGCGCGACGCCCCAAAACTATTTAAATAACGAGAAAACCAATGAAAATACACTCTAATACTTATAACAATTCAATGTATATAAATTCCCAACTCCGCTCGGAAAGTCGATAAAATCACCCTCGGGCCCACGTGCCCGGATTCCAAAAATTTTTCAAAGATAAAGTTTACCCATAACCTCATGAACTCAAATATATAACTTATTCCCAATTCCATGCTCAAATTCGTGGCCAAAATCCAAAAATATAAATTTCTAGGTCTTCTACCCAAAACCCACAATTATCACCAATTTCCATGTTTAAATCCTTATGAAATCATGTATTTAACCTAACACTTGCAAGAATTACTTACCTCATAGAAGATGATGAAATCCCCTCTCTTTAAGGCTCCAAAATCGCCCAACCAAAGTAAGGAATGAGTGAAAAATGGCCAAATCCCGTCTTAACATACACACTACCCATACCCGACCTCCACACCTGCGGTCTCCAGCCTCACACCTGCGCGCCCAAGGATCCACACCTGCGACTTCCTCCTTCACAGCCGGGCTCCGCACCTGCGCTCCCTCTTCCGCATCTGCGCCTTCACAGGTGTGGAAATAACCTCACACCTGCACCCCCAGCCAACCAGCCAAAATTCGCATCTGCGACGCCGAAGCCGCACCTGTGGCCAAAACCTCGCAGGTGCGGTTACACCAGACACCAGCATCCTTAGCCTTTCTCAAACTTCCAAATTCGATCCGATAACCACCCGGAATCCACCCGAGCCCCCGGGACCCCATATAATCACACCAACCAGTTCGAAAACATAATGCGGACCTGCTCAAGGACTCAAACCACATCAAATAACGTCGAAACAAAGGATCGCAACTCAATTAGATCTCTATGAACTTTGAAATTTCCAACTTCTACCTTCGATGCCGAAACCTATCAAATCACGTCCGATTGACCCCAAATTTTTCACATAAGTCACATTCAACATTACGGACCTGATTTAACTTTAAGAATCGGAATCTGACCCCGATATCAAAATTTTCACTTTCGGTCGGACTTCTTAAAAACCTTCAAATTTCTAACTTTAGCCAAATGACTCCAAAATGACCTATGGACCTCCGAATTCACTTCCGATCGCGCTCCTAACACCAGAATCACCATACAGAGCTATTCCCAGACTCAAAAATCTCAAACGGACATCAATAACACTGGAATGCACTTCAACCCAGACTTATGTAATTTCTTCCAAAATACTAACTTCCACAATATGCGCCGAAACACTCCCGGGTCATCCAAAACCCGATCCGAACATACGCCCAAGTCCGAAATAATTGTACAAACTTGATAGAACCTTCAAATCCTGATTCTGTGGTCGTTTACTCAAAAATCCAATATCAGTCAATTCTTCCAACTTAAGGCTTTTGAAATAAAAAATTTCTTTTCAATTCGACTCTGAACTTCTCGAACTTCAATTCTGACCACACCTACAAGTCATAATATCTGAAATGAAGTTGCTCATGGCCTTAAATCTCCAAACGACACGCTGGAGCTCAAAACGACCGGTCGGGTCGTTACATATGGCATATAGGCACATGTGGTGAAAGACCTTATATTGTGTTGTTATGTTTTGGTAGACGTGATATTGTTTAGAGGATTGTTGGGGTGTTCGCATGTGATTTGTCCGTGCTATTATTACTATTGATATTTGCACATGCGGCGTGACAAGGCAGGCTCTCTCTCTCTAACTCTCTCTCTCTCTATATATATATATATGGGTTTACGCATGTGGTGACACAAGGTGGATAAATATTATTATGGGCGTGTGGCTAGACAAGGCAGCCATTTACTTTATTGTTGCGCATGTGGTGAGACAAGTTGGGCTATGTTGGGAAATGATTTGTGATGACTTTTGATGGCCTGAGGCGTTGTTATTGATGATATTTGTGTAGTGGTGTGCCTACATTGTGTGAGTTATTCATTGTACATTTTTTGGTGATTATTCCATATGTTCCATTCATTGTCTCTAATCTTAATTGCTGACTTGAGTTGTTATAGAACACCTGCACAAGCATACACATAATTAATCGCCCATATCGATTTAAGAAGGTGAATCCTGATGTCATTGACCATTTACATGTTCTCTTGTTTACTTGCCTTCTGTGTGAGAGTTATCATGTTTGCACGTGAGTTGTCCGTGCAGTCGTGAGTCATTATTATTGTTGGCACGTGAGTTGTCCATACGGATATGAGATATTGTCACTCCCTTAGCACGCGAGTCGTTTGTGTGATTGCAAATTTTAATGTGGGCACACGATGCCAAGAGATTAGGGTTCATGAGTTGGGACCCGCAAAATGTGACTATGAGGTGAAGTACCTCGGGAAAGTCCCTGAACAAATCTTGTGAGAAAATGGTTGATCTTATTGAGTGTTACTTGTTTTTACTTACTTGGTTTCTTCGGACTTAAATTGTATTTAGCTTACTCCACAACGTTATTACCTGTTGCGTATAGTTCTTAATTTATGCTTTTAGTTTCCTATTACCAGCAATGTTTCATTATTGTTATCATGCTTAGCTTTATATTGATATCGTTCCCTGTTAGTTTCTCATTCATACTTGTACAAGTTAATTAGTCTAGTTGGTGTCTTGACTGTCCCTTGTCACTACTTCACAGAGGTTAGTTTTGATACTTACTGGGTACCGCCGTGGTGTACTCATGCTGTGCTTTCTGCAAATTTTCTTGTGTAGATCTACGTACTACGGAGTTGGTTGACCATTAGCTACCTATTCAGACTTTGCTATGGAGACTCAATGTATACCTGCCGCCGCGTTCGAAGGCCTCAGAATCACCTTCTGATATTGTATTTGTACTATTTATTTCTATTCTAAAATAGTTGTACTTACAAGACTTTCTAGTAAACTCAGTAGAGCTTATGACTTGTACTACCGATTTTGGGATTGTTGGCTTGTACAAAAAATTTATGTTTCATGTTTAACAGTTTTTGGTTGAGTTTGCCATTAGTTCAGTAAGTGTTAGGCTTACCTATTCCCTAAGACTGGGTGCCATCACGACATCCTACGGAGGGAAATTGAGGTCGTGAACGATTGCACCAGCTACTTCACACAGTGTTTTAAAAGGCGTGGGCGTAAGTCGAGGTGTTTTATATATGCCTCAGCGAGGCGTAAGTCCCATATGCATTTATTTTTTAATACTTTATAAAATAATATAATTACAGTAAATATTTATAAACACGTCAAATTTCATAAAAATTTAAGTAAACTATAAATATGTGGAATACACACACACACACACACACACTCCCTCCGTCCTAATTTATGTGAACTTGTTTGAATGGGCACAGAGTTTAAGAAAAAATGAAGACTTTTGGAATTTGTGGTCCTAAACAAGTCAAAAAGGGATCCAGAGTATTTGTGTGGTTATAAAAGCTTCTCATTAAGGGTAGAATTGTAAGTTTAAGCCAAATTATTTCCAAATTTAGAAAGGGATCATTCTTTTTGGAATGGACCAAAAAGGAAATAGGTACACATAAATTGGAAGAGAGGGAGTATATATATATATTATACTCTACTTATAAGCACAAGTAAAAGAATAAAGTTTTCAACATGGAGGAACAAAAAGGATGACTAACTTATAATTCGAACTTTGAACTTGTTTCTATGAAGGAGAATGAGGTTCTTTTTGTATTTGTAAAAAAAATTGAATATTCGTTGCTTTTGGGAGATATTAACTGACTAGCTGACAGGATATTGAATTGGGAAAGACCATGAATTAGGGTTCAATCAATAAAAAAGGTCTTGACTTTTAAATTTAATACATTTCAGTTCAATCAATTTGGAGCGTACGCCCCAAATTATTAGGCGTACGCCTCTTGAGAATTTTTCCCCAATCCATCACCCTAGGGGTTTTTTGGTGTGTCTCGCCCCAGCTCACCTTGAAAATGCCTTTTAAAACATTGACTTCACAGACCGCTCAAACTCCCGCCGCTCGCATTCCAGAGCAACGAGCCTATGTTGGTCAGGTTCTAGGTGTCATACCAACACAACCTGTTGTTCCAGTTCAGCTCGTGGTTAGGGAAGCAACATCTGAGGAGGAACAACTTAAACTTGGGAGGTTCAAGAAGTATCACCCTCCTACCTTCAGTGGTTTGGCTTCAAAGGATGCGCATGGGTTCCTAGAGGAGCGCCACCGCATTCTCCATAATATGGGTATTGTGGAGACGAGTAGGGTTGCTTTTACTACATTACAACTTAAAGGAGTGGCATATGAGTGGTGGCGAGCGTATGAGTTGGGTAGCCCGACCGATGCAGCTTCACTTTCATGGACTCATTTTGCAAAGATGTTCTTGAGAGAGTTTATTTCCAAACTCTTTGGGATGCTGTCACGACCCAAATTTCCCTCTGTTGAGTATCGTGATGGCACCTAGTCTTAGGGACTAGGTAAGCCTAACATTTCCACTGAACAACAACAATAATAAAGGAATTATAACAATCTCGATATAGAAATCTTGATAGAGTTTACAATTTCCCAAAACCCGGTAAATACAAGTCATAAGCTCTACGACATCTTTCAACCAAATCTAAATACAACTGTCTATAAATAATAAGTACAGTTGACATAAACAGGAAGGTGACTCCAAAGCCTACGAACGCAGCAACAGGTTTACCTTGAGTCTCCTCATCAACGATCCACACAGCAAATAACAACAATTACCTGGATCTGCACACAAAAATGCGCAAAAGTGTAGTATGAGCACACCACAGCGGTGACCAGTAAGTATCAAGACTAACCTCGGTGAAGTAGTGACGAGGACTAGTCAAGACAGCACTAGTCTAATAAGTAAAAAAAACATAAACGTACAAATGACCGAAACATAATATCTATCTAAATTTCGATATAATTAATGGTACGATCGAATAATACGGAAGAAAGTTCAATAATTATGATCAACGGACATCATAATAGAAATACGCAAAGAGAAAGGAAAGAATGCAAGCCAATTGTCAGGAATCACAACCCAATAAAACACTAGCAACTCAGCACTGCATCAATTTATTTCACGCCAGGCCTTAGCCAATAAACTCAATAAAGATGGTCAAACCTTCGAGTGAAAACCTTTAAATCGTGAGTTTATTTCGAAAGCTTTAAAGATATAATCATTTCGAAATAGAGAAATTTCTTCTTTGAAACATACTTCCTCTGAATGTATATTTATATATTTTTATAAAGAGAAATCTTTAAAATATAGTCCCTTCAAAATACGTGGTGTTCAAATATACTTTCCCAAATACTGCTCTTTTAAATATCATCAAAATACATGGTGTTCAAATATACTTTCCCAAATACTGCTATTTCAAATGTCATTTTTCTGCAAGACAAATACTTTACAAATATATTTTTGAAATAGAAGTCTTTCAGACATAACTTTTCCTGGAGATAATTGCTTTTCAGCTATACTTTTCAATATATATATATATATATATATATAGCTTTCGATCCACATCTCCTCAATGATAAAACCACCGAAACTCAGTCCGTAACTCAGAATTTGTCATGCAATGCAGTACAGGGGGAAAGCTCCCGGAATACGTCCGTAGTCCCAATTTAAATATGCGATGCAGTACAGGGGGAAATCTCCCGGATCTCCGTTCGTAGTCCCAATTTAAATATGCAATGCAGTACAGGGGGAAAGCTCCCGGATCTCCGTCCGTAGTCCCAATTTAAATATGCAATGCAGTACAGGGGGAAAGCTTCCGGATCTCGGTCCGTAGTCCCAATCTAAATATGCAATGCAGCCACTGAGGAAAACAACCAGAATGCGACAGAAACAACATACATTGCCACAACAAGCGCAAAAGCAAACAAGACCGAATGCAAAGTGCGATGAGCAAATCAATACAAAGACTTAAATCACAAAAATGGTAAAAACTCACTCATAAGAAGTAGCCACTGAAAGGAATGCCAAGCACAAAGAGAAGCAGCATAACGAGGGGAAAACAAGGCAAATATAGCAACGATTCTATATATTCAAGTTCACAACCAAGAAACCAAATCATCCCGGCAAGGGAATCAACTATAACCAATCTCACTTAGACAATTAGCTTCACCGAATAAACTCAGCTTGAACAAATGCTCAGTAAATAGGCAACATCAAAGAAATATCATCAACATGGACGGTCATCAATTAAACCTAAGTAGTCCTTAAGGAAAAATCATTTAAATCACAATGTACGACTCACATGCATGCTTGACACCAACTTACAAATATTCCAATTATTGTTAGATAATTATAGGGCGAGATTATACTAGTTTTAGTCACATAGGCAGTGTATGAAGAAAGATATAGTATAACGGTAGGAAAGGCAAAGTCTTTATTTAAGTCAATTAAGATCAAATAAGAAACAAGGAATGCTAGGCAAGTAACTTCTAATTTGAGCAGGAAGAGATGAAACTAGAAATCAGGAATTCAGATATAACAATTTCAATTCATACACGGGGAACATAAGGACCTAAAAATCCTAAAACGGAAATCTATTAGCAAATATGTCCGAGTACACATTCGTCACCTCGCTTACGCGGGCTACAATCAACATCGAAGACTCAATCCTAAGGGGTAGTTCCCCCACACAAGGTCAGGCAAGATACTTACCTCAAAGACGACAACCCGGTACTCAAAAATAGACTTCTCGGGCGGGAAGGCCTCAGGACGACTCAAAATCAACTAAAACAACTTTAAAATACATATAAAATGTATAAGGAACTATTCCGAATAATAAAGTCTCAATCTTTACAAGATTATAAAAATCGACCCAAAAGTCAACCCCTGGGCCCGCACCTCGAAACCCGACATTTTACAAATTACGATTACCCATTCCGATACGAGTTCACCCATACTAAATTTATCCAATTCCGATAACATTTGGTCTTTCAAATCATGATTTTACATTTTAGGAGTTTTCTTTCAAAACCCACAATCCCCTCAACCCAAAACACAAATTAAATGATAAAAACAAGAATTAATTCATGAAATATATTTAATTCTAGTGGAAGAGAACTTACCCATTCGATTTGTGTGAAAACCCCTCAAAGAATCGCCCAAAACCGAGTTCTAGAAGTCAAAATATGTTTAAAATGGTGAAACCCCGATTTTGAGGTTATAAACTGTTCTGTCCAGGTATTTTTTTAAAGCATCGCGATCGCGGACACAAGGATACGATTGCATAGAAGAAAAATACTGCTGGCAAAAAGGTACTATGCGATCGCGAATGGGTTGATGCGATCGCATAGAAGAGATTTATGGTCATCGTGAACGCGACAAGGGGAATGGGAACGCGGAGAAGGAGAGCAAGGATACTACGCGAGCGCATGGGTTGCTATGCTATTGCGAAGAGGAAGCAATGCCTACTGCCCCATCCCTGTTTTCTACTGTGCGAACGCGAAGAACTGGGTGAGATCGCGAAGAGTGAAGTCTACAAATCTGTGCAATCATGATTAAGGAAAAGCTGGGCTGGTCCATTTTACACTATGCGATCGCGGATGAGTCTATGCGATCGCATAGAAGAGAACACCAGATAGCAGAATCAGCAGAGTAAAATGAGAGGAAATGGACCCGAACCCTATCCAGAACAAGACCGAGACCCCCGGGACCCCGTCTAATCTCACGGACAAGTCATATAACTTGCTCAAGGTTTCAAATCACATAAAATAACAACAAAACAACGAATCAAACCAAAAATCAAACTTATGAATTTCTAAAACTTCAAATATCAAGACTCGCGCCGAAACCTATCAATTCAACCCGGAATGACGTGAAATTTGCAGACAAGTCAAAATCAACACAACGGACCTATAACCACTCCCGTAATTCCATTCCGAGCCCGATATCAAAATTTCACCTATCGGCCGAAATCGCCGAAATTCTAACTTTCGCCAAATTACCTCAAATTACTCTACGGACCTCCAAAACTAATTTCGTACGCACGCCTAAGTTCGAAATCATCATAAAAAGCTGTTGACACTACCCAAACCTCATTCCTAGGCCGTTTACACAAAAGTCAAACCTCTGGTCAACTTCCATCACTTAAGCTTCCAAAGCTGAAATTTTTCTTCCAATTCGACTCCGGGTTATCCAGTAACTGAATCTAACCACGCACGCAGGTCTACATACACAATGTGAGGCTTTTTATGACCTTACAACACCGAACAGAGCTTAAATTCTCAAAACGACTGGTCGGGTCGTTACAGATGCATGGCGCGCGAAGTTTGAGCAGCTGTGCCAGGGCACTACGTAAGTTTCAGAGTATGCTGTTAGATTCAGTGATTTGTCTAGAAATGCACCTGCTTTGGTTTCCATAGTTAGAGAGCGAGTCCGCAGATTTATTGAGGGGCTCAGTCATGATATCTGGTTCAGCATGGCTCGGGAGTTAGTGACGGATGTTCCATTTTAGCAGGTGGTAGAGATCGCTCGCTGATTATATAGCATGCGGGACCAAGAGAAGGAGGACATTCCGGGTCACGAGTGAGAGGTTAGGGAGGTTAAGAGGCCTCGTAGACCGGGAGGATCTACTGGTCCCTATTTTGGAGGCATGGTACGGTGTGGTAGAGGTTTTGTGGGTCAGCCTGTTCAGTTGCACTTCAGGTTTCTCATGGTGTTCAGATATCCATGGGTCTCAAGTACCCGCACCGGACATATTTCACAACCACGTCAGCGGAGGGGTTGCTTTGAGTGTGGAGATACCATCCACATGGTGAGAGATTGTCCCGGACTCCGGACAGATGTGTCACAGCAGGATATTCAGGCTATGAAATCTGCTCCGGTTGCTGTTATCCCTGCACCGCCAGCTAGAGGTGTAGGTCAGGCGGGTAAAAAGCGCCCAAGAATGGGAGGTCTGGCCCGTTGATATGCTTCCTATGGTAGGGCCTAGGTCGTTTCCACATATGATGTCGTTACAAGTATGGTTTTGATTTGTTATAAAGGAGCATAATTCTTATTTTGATTCAATTTTGCTTATCGGGATGAGTTCTCCTATCTTGCTTCCCATATAGTTGAGCTTCGTGATTTTGTACTATGCTTATGTGTTTACCCCTGTTGGGAGATTCTATAATGGTAGCCTGTGTCTATTATTTCATTTTACTCATTATGAGAGCTATGAGACTAGAAGTGACTTTCTGTAACCCATTACAGTAGGTTCCGATGTGATTTCTGGGTGGTTGGTTACGATTTATGATTTAGATGCTCTAGCGGTGTGGGAGCTGAGTATGTGTTATTATTTTGTTAGAAGAGTTGAATTAGTGGAAGGTTTCGGTTAGTATGATATTTATACTACTTGTGATTCAGAGCTGAGGATGGGGTCCTCGCGTTTTCACAAGGTTTGATATGTTTAAACCAGGTCGCGTGCCGCGGTGAAGTTATATTAGGATGAGATCCTTGTGGCTAGTTCATATGTTTTTATTCTCCCTCGTGGAATAGATTCATAGTATGGTACTGATAGGGAGTTGTACCTGTTGGGTTTGCTTGATAGTCCTCTTATGTGTCTCTCCTTGCATATTCAGTCATTTTCGTGTTATGCTTATTGGGCTTTAGCTTGTGAGGTGAGTGCCCTAGTGGAGTTAGAGGTAACTTGTTGATTCAGGTGAACGGTTAGGAGGTCCTCATGTTTCTTGCATCGCTGTCAGCGCTGTGAAGGTTTGGGATGAGGCTTTAGCTGAGATGAGGTTATTTGTCGGTGCTGCATTTGATTATAGGTAGCTATGGCGGTCACAGATGTTGTTATGGGTATATGTGTGATGTGTTATGTTTATACCTTGGGGGTGTAGGCATGAGTTGTTGTAGCTAGTTGAGACCGATGTCGTGCGTTGATGTAGGTATTGGATCTTTAAGAAATGATCGGATGGTGAAACACTTTGGTTCTAAGGTTTGTTAGTGTGGGTGGATGGAATAAATTTCAGTTGAGATGGTGTTCTCAGGCTTATGTGGATTGGGGTGACGTGGGGTCACCCGCGGGTGTATGTATGGTAAGTTCATTCAATGACTTGATGACTTCGAAATGGTTCTTGGCACGTTCGAGGAAGAACGTTTGTTTAAGAGGGGGAAGGTGTAACAACCCGACCGGTCGTTTTGACAATTATCGTCCCGTTCAGTGGCTAAAGGTCCGAGCAACTTCGTATTATGTGTTATGACTTGCGTATGTGGACGCGTTTGGATTTTGGATGGTTCGTGTGTGATTTGGAAGAAGGATTCTTGTTTTAGAAGCTTAAGCGGTAAGAGTTTACCGAAGTTTGACTTTTATGTAGATGACTCTGGAATGGTGTTTTGACGATTCCAATAAATTTGTATGGTGATTTTGGACTTCGCCATGTATCCGGATTTGGGTATGGAGGTCCTTAGGTTAATTTGATGCATTTTGGCAAAAATTGGGAAGTTGAAGGTTTGGAAGGTTGAAAGGTTTTACCGTTAGTTGACTTTGTTGATATCAGGCTCGGATTGTGATTCCGATAGTTAGATTAGCTCCATTATTTCATTTGGGACTTGCATGCAAAATTTGACGCCATTCCGGGTTTATTTGATATGTTCGGCACGAGCTTTGGAAGTTGGAAAATTCAAAGTTCATTAAGTTCGATTTGAGGCGCGATTCGTAGTTTTGACATTGTTTGTTGTGATTTGAGTCCTCGAGCAGGTCCGCATTTATGGAACTTGTTGATAAATTTTCAACGGAGTCCCGGAGGCCTCATGTGTGTTTCGAAGGGACTATGGGACATTTCCTCCAATTTTTGAAAGGTTGTTTGCTGGTGTCTGATGTTCTTCTCTTCGACCGCGAAGGTTCAACCGCAGTCGCGAAGGCTGTTTGGCTACTGGTCCTTTTTCCTCTTCGCGTTTGCATGATTTTGTCAGCGATCACGTGCATGCAAGTTTTGCTTCTTTGCGTCCGTATTTGGACTTTCGCATTCGCGTAGTGTTGATCATGCTGGGGAGGGCGACACTTTATTCTTCGCTTTCGCATAGCTATGTTCGCGATCACATACTTTGAGGAAGTGATGAACCACGATCGCATTCCTTATCCCGCGTTCGCGTAGCGCTGTTATGGGGGATGTGATAATTATTCTTCGCGGTCGCATTCCTATTTTCGTGATCGTGTAGTGCATTATTTGGGCAGTTGATATTTTTTCTTTGCGATCACATTGTTATTTCTTCGATCGCGATGTGCAAATGCCTGGGCAACAGATATTAATTCCCAAAGTGAGGGTTTTGTTCCATTTATCATCTTTTGAGCTAGAGATCTCATATTTGAGCGATTTTTGAGGGGTTCTTCGCGTGTTGGATTGGGATAAGTGTTCTTCACCCGGAATTGATTATATTTCATGATTCCATATTTATTTTTATCATTAAATTAGTGGTTTGAGTTGGGGAAAATTGGAATTTTGTGAAAACTTTCAAAAATGCAAAATGATGATTTGAAGGACGAATTGATATCGGAATTGGACAAATTTGGTATGGTTGGACTCGTATCGGAGTGGGTGTTTGGATTTTTGTAATTTTTATCGGGTTCCAAGGCGCGGGCTCAGGGTTGACATTTTGGGTTGATGTTTTAGTTTAAATTAAAGATCAAAACTTTATTATCCAGACTTTTTTACTATGGCTTATTTATGATATTAAGTTATTTTGGATAGATTTGAGCCGTCCGGAGGTTATTTCACAAGAAAAGGTCATTTTAGAGTATCGATCTAGCTTCTTTGATATAAGTATTTTGCCTAACTTTGTGTGGGAGAAATTACCCCTTAAGATTTGAGTCATTTGTGCTAATTGTGTGATGTGAAGGTCGTGTACGCGAGGTGACAAATACGTACTCGGTCTTATGCTGGGAATTTAACCATTTTAGGCTCTTAGGTTCTTATGTCCTTTAAAACTGAAGTTGTCTTATAATGTTAAATCCTCCATTTACTAACTTCACTCTTAGGTGTATTATTTGGAGTTGATTGATTCATGATCTACCCTTGTTACCAATAAACTCTTATGTGCCTTAATTGATGTTGTCGCTCCTTGTATTGCCATGTTGTCTTTTCCGTAATTGCTTAACCTTAATTGAAGTTATTTATGTCTTATGCCAACCCTTAAGCTATCATTATCTTTTCCGTAATATCTTAACCTTAGTGAAGTTATTATTATTTCTCCCGTAAATGCTTAACCTTAATTGAAGTTTTGTTATCCCTTTCATTGTTGAGTTATCCTTATTTAGAATCATTGATTTACGATATCTCTCTTATCATCGAATTGTACTTATGTGGAAATCATTTTCAAACATTATCTCTCCTTGCTGAGATATTCTTGTTGAAACTGTTATTACTTGTTGTGTCTCTCATTGGTATCTCGTTCTTCCATTTCCTTGTGTTCGGTAGTTCTTATGTTGATTTACTTGACATACTCTCGTGTTATTGTTGTTGTACTTAGTGTTGTCGAGTCGAGGGCTATGTGTGGTTGTCGTATTAAAACTATTTTTGAGGAAAAATTGTGTCATATGGGCACTTGTGGTGAAAGACCTTTAGTTGTGTTGTTATGTTTTTGGCCCACGTGGTATTGTTGAGAGGATTGTCGGGGTGTTCGCACGTGAGTTGCAGTTCTATTGTTATTTGCACATGCGGCGTGACAAGGCGGGCTATATATGTGAGTTTCCGTATGTGGCGAGATAAGGTGGGAATATTATTATGCACGTGCGATGAGACAAGACGGGCATTTACTTTATTATTGTGCACGTGGTATGTCGAGGATGGTTTGTGATGGCGTGAGGGCATTGTTATTGATAATATTTGTGTAGTGGTGTGCCTACCTTGTGTGAGTTATATATTTTTACATTTTATTGTGTTATTTCCTATGTGCCATTCGTTGTCTGTACTCTTACATGTTGACTCGAGTTGTGGTAGAACACTTGAGCATACACATAATTAATCACTCATATCGGTTTGAGAAGATGAACCCTGATGTCTATTAATCATTTACACATATTCTCGTATACTTGTCTTCTATGTGAGAGCTATACTATTGACATGTGAGATGTCCGTGCGGTTATAGGTTATTGTTATTATTGGCACGTGAGTTGTCCGTGCTCATGCAGATATGAAGTATTAATGCTATTGACACGTGAGTTGTCCGTGCAGTCGAAATTTGTAATGTGGGCACAAGATGCCAAGTGATTTGGATTCGTGATTTGGCACCCTTGATTTGTGATTAAGAGGTTGGTACCTAGGGGAAATTCTTGAATAAATCTTGTGTGAAAGGGGTTGTTCTTATCGAGTTGTTACTTGCTTTCCTTTATTTGGTTTCTCTGGACTTACTGTGTTCAGCTTACTCTACGACGTATTTCCTGTTTGTTCCTTGTTGTTAATTGCTGTCTCTAGTTTCCTATTGTATTATCGTTTTGTTATTTCTATCATGCTTAGATTCATAATGATATTGTTCCATGTTAGTTTCACATCCATACTTGTACAAGTTATTAAGTCAAGTAGGTGTCTTGATTGTCCCTCGTCACTACTCCACCGAGGTTAGTGTTGATACTTGTGATGACCCAAAAGGTCATCTCCTGTTTAAGAAGTCAAAATTGTGTTCCGAGGCCTTGAAAATCTCCTTTTATCTCACCTCATTTTGCGTGCGCAGTTCGGGCGTATATCCGGAAAGCTTTTATGTGAAAAACTGAGGAAAATGCTAATTTTGCCTTTAAAATTGAATTTAAGTTGACTTCGGTCAACATTTTGGGTAAACGAATCCGGACCCGTGATTTGACGGTCCCGGAAGGTCCGTAGGAAAATATGGGACTTGGGTGTATGCCGGAATTTCAAGGTCCCAAGCCCGAGAAATGAATTTTTGAAATAAATTGTTTTACTCAAATTATAAGAGTTTTTGGAAATTTGATTATATTTGAAATTGATGGTATCAGGCCCATATTTCTGGTTCCGGAGCCCGGTACAGGTTTAATATAGTATTTTAGTGATGCCAATAAAATTTGGTAAGAAACGGAGGTCATTTGACGTGATTCAGACCCGTAGTTGTGAAATTTGAAACCCCGTAGTTGTGAAATTTGAAACTTTGAAAGTTCTTGAGATTTTCCTTTGATTTTTATGCTAAATTTGTTGTTTAAGATGTTATTTTGGCGATTTGATCGCACGAGTAGGTCCGTAGGATATTTTTAGGGATGTGTGCATGTTTGGTTTGGATCCTCGAGGGCTCGGGTAAGTTTTGTATAGGTGTCGAAGTGATTTTGACTTTGAAAAATCTGGTGTAATTGTTGTATCTGGTGCCTGGTACTTTGTGCTATGCGAACGCGTGGTCACCCACGCGAAGGGTAACAGGGGTGGATTTGTCATATGCGAACGCATAGATCGGAGTGCGAACGCGGAGCACTAGGGGGCTTCTCTATGCGAACGCGGTTGGTCAAGCGCGAACACACTGCCTTAGGTAGGGAACTGGGGGATGGGGGTCAATATACTATGCGAACGCGACAGACCTCACGCGAACGCATAGAAGGTCTGTCCAGACTTTTAAAACAGTAGCAAAAACGGGAAAAGACCATAATTTCATATCCTCTTTCATAGAATCCGACCTTGGGGCGATTTTTGAAGAGGGATTTCATCACCAAATCATAGGTTTGTGTTCTTAAACTCATTTTCTTCATTTTCCATCAACACCCATTAGATTTCTAGGCCTAAATCTTGTTCTTCAAGGGTAGAAATTAGGAGTTTTAGGAGAATTAGGGATTTTACAAATTTGGGAATTTAGACCTCGATTTAGGGTCGGATTCCGGAACTAGTTACATATTCGGGCTCGCGGGTGAATGGGTGATCGGATTTTGGTCCGAACCTCGTGTTTTGACCAAGCGGACCCGGGGTCAATTTTTGACTTTTTGGGAAGAATGATAGAAAACTCATAATTAAGCATTGGGGTTGAATTATTTAGCATTTATTGATATTACTAAGCTAATTATGTCTAGATACAATTGAATTGGAGGCGAATTCTAAAGGTAAAGCGGTAATTGAGGCTTGAGTTGGTCATGAAATTCGAGGTAAGTGTTTGGCTTAACCTTAGCTTGAGGGAATACATATTATGTCTTATTTTCTACGTGTTAGTATAATGTGCAAAATATAGGTGTAGTGACGAGTATCTATACGTTGGTGTCAAACATGCCTGAGTCGAATATTGTGATTTAGGTGATCTTTCATTAACCATTACTTGAGTTTAATTTGACAATTATCCATGTTGGCGGTGTTTCTTTGGTATTGATCATTGTTGAGTATTGGTTCAAGTTGAGAATTACTATGTGAAATTGAATAACTAAGTGAGAGTGGTTATAGTTGTTTCCCTTGCCGGGAAGATATTGATTCTACTGTTGGCTCCCTTGCCGGGACGTTATGGTTATTATTATTATTTTATATTATTAATTTCCTTGCCATATTGCTGCTATTTATTTGTTTGGGTGAGGAAGAGTGTAAAGCACGAGGAGTGATGCCGTGTGTGATAATTATGCGGATGAGAGTAAAAGCACAAAGGGTGATGTCGTGCCATGTTATGAATTAAAAAGCACGAAGGGTGATGCCGTTCCGTTTCTATTGATTTATTGTGAGGATGAAAGTAAAAGAACGAAGGGTGATGCCGTGCATTCTATTTATTATTTGGTGAGGATGAGAGTAAAAGCACGAAGGGTGATGCCGTGCACTTGTTTTCTTGTGATATTACTTATGTTGTTTAAATTGATATCAAATTGTTTGCTTTACTTCGTTACTTCCATTATTTCATATTTCCTCCTCTCAGCATGTTCCTCTTTCTTTGTTTTTAGTTGCTTAATTCGTGTTGTTATTATTTTATCCGTATATGATTAAACTGCACAGGTTTGGTTGGTTGTCGTGTCCTAGTCTCGTCACTACTTTGCCGAGGTTAGGCTCGACACTTACTCATTACATGAGGTCGGTTGTACTGATACTACACTCTGCACTTTTGTGCAGATACTGGTACTGGACCCTTCGGACCTTAGATCAGGGTTGCTGCCTTCAGTCCAACGGAGATTCTGAGGTAGTTCTACAGACGTCCGCAGGCCTTGGCGTCCCCTCCTATTTCATTTCTATTCTGTTCTTATTTACTTCTGAGACAGATGTATACTTATATTTTGTTCAGACTCCTGTTTGTAGTATTCATAGATTGTCCGTGAGATTGTGATACTTGTTCTGGGAGTACTTTGGTTCTGGATTTCGTATTAAGTATTACATCACACTGTTGAATCATGTTATCTCGTATTTTAAATTTCGTGATTTTATTGTGAAGTCTGATAAAATGTTAAAGATAAAAGAATAAGGTAATTAATGAGTAACGTTGGTTTGCCTAGCGGGTTCAATGTTAGGCGCCATCACGGTCCCGACGGTGAGAAATTCGGGTCGTGACAATACTTACTAGGAACCACCGTGGTGTACTCATGCTACGCTTTCTGCACATTTTTGTGCAGATCTAGGTACCTCAGAGTTTGTTGATCATTAGCTAGCTGATCGGGCTTTGTTGTGGAGACTTAAGGTATATCTGCATGTCGCGTTCGAGGCCTCGGGGTCACCTTCTGAAATTTTACTTTGTACTATTTATTTCTATTCTGGAATAGTTATATTAGAGATTTTCTAGTAAATTTAGTAGAGCATATAACTTGTACTACCGGTTTTGGGATTATTGGCTTTGTATGGAAAAAATCTATTTCATATCTAATAGTTGTTGGTTGAGTTTGCCCTTAATTCAGTAAGTATTAAGCTTACCTAGTCTTTAAGACTAGGTGCCATCACGACATCCTACAGAGGGAAATTAGGGTCGTGACAATGAGAGGCCTTAATTCTTTATTTACTAAAATATTTTCTTTATATTTTCATTTGAAGTTTATTTTCCTAACTTCTTGAAATGCGAAGTTACTAATAATTTATTAGTAACTTAATCTATTAGTTCTTTTCAACTGATCATATCGCTAATCCTTTTAATCTTTACTAAGATGTTACTCCTAGGTAAGTTTTATCCATTTTAAAAAAAAATCGCAAATATAACTGTTATAGGAATATTATTCAATGAGTAATATAGGTATTTTAGAAAAAAATCAAGTCTTGTTTTCTGATCGAGTATGTTGATTAGAGTATTGTCTTCTACTTGTAGTATCTTCTTTAACACTTTTAGCTGAAAATTAAATTTAAACTATCAATATCAGAGTGACTATTATGTTTTTATCGAGGTTGAGGCATTTTTTAGATTCTTATCTTTTAGTGATCTCAAATTGTTCTCAAAAAATCAAAAATATTTTCACACGTTTTGAATTATTCCACAAATCAAAGTTTTATTTTCTTTTTTTTTAATTATAAATTATACGTTTTACTTTAACCTATTCATTTTTAAAAAGAAATAGTACTTATAAAACTACTACTACTAGTAAAAAAAAGGCCTCTAAAATTTTAGGGGCCTAACGTTATTGCTTTGGTCTCACCCTTAAGACACAATATTATAGTGCCTTAATAAAGGGCACTATACCTTCCTAAAAAGTCGTCCCTTCCCTTTTCCCCACAGAACAGAACGTTCCCCCCTCCTCCCTAATTAAAAGAATAAAAATAGCGGCCCCTCCCTATTTTTAATCAAAAACAGCTCGAGTGGAGCCCACCGGTACCACAAAAAGTATAGATTCTCGGTCCCATGTCCTAGCTAAGGCGTTATCTCGGAGTGGGTTATTTTTTCCGGCTCCAAATCACCAAATCTTCAATTTTTTAAAAATTTTAAATCGAGGTATTCCGACTTAGTTTATGTTAAAACTCGTATGAAAATGCATATTAGTTATTTTTAATTTTCTCTATGTTATTTTATGATTATTTTTTGATTTAACTAATGTGTTTTTTATTCGGACTATAGTATTAGTGTGCTAAAAAATTAGTAAAAAGAGAGAAATTATTATTAGTTGTTAAAAAAATATTAATTAGTTACTTTTTACTATGGTATATGTATTTTCGTGAACACTTTGTGATTAAATTTATTTGTTATTTTTACCCGGTTTAGATTATTATTTGCTTAAAGACTAGTAAAATAGATAGATTGTTACTTTAATTCCCTATAGTGGTATCTTGTGGCCTGATGTAGTGCTTGTATTTGTAATATACTGCTCTTTCAGCGTAGTAAAATATAGTGCCATTTAGTATCCTTGTAGTTATGGAAATTAATCATTTAAGTATCCCTTATACCCAAAATACGTCAAAAAAGCTGATAGTTCAAACACAAACTGTGTTTAATATTTGTCAACAATAGTAAGAAAATAACATGAGAAAACAATAATATTTTTCGGACTAAGTATTGTTATATGAATATTTAATAATTAAATCTTGTATAGTTATAAAAATTAATTATAGTAAAAAATAAGTGAGTCATAAACAAAAATATATAATAATAAAACTAACATATAAAA
>ML356409.1:1126-12540 GCA_005239505.1 Nicotiana paniculata
TATAATCCTATTTCTTTGGCAGCCACATTACAAGCCATACCCTTTGTTTGAAACGATCTTTTATTTGAACCTTTTCACCTCTCGTAAGCACTGAAAATGTGATGAAATATGGAAAAGTTAAAGTGTGGGGTGGTAGGTTGGTTCTTGAGGGGAATAATTGAAATAAGGAGAAAGGTTCACTGTTTGAAAAAGTAAGAGTCACTTGAAAAAGAAAAAAAAAGAAAAAAAAAAGAGAAAAAGAAAAAAAATAGTTGTATTATTGTGAAAGAAAAATATATGTGGTACTCTAGATGTAATTGTGCTTAAAGAAGTATGGGGTATTAACATTGATGTGAATGTGGAGTTGGTTTAATATAAGTGTGAGGTTGAAAAGCTAAAGTATGTGTATTTTTAAAGTGCTTAGGGAGGTGTAGTCACTCTTATATCCAAATGTATCCTACCCGTCCCGCAGCCTACATTACAACCAAATAAAGTCCTACTTGATCCTAGACTGAATGAGCTCGATTAGTAGAGTATTACACTACGGGCAAGCCTATGGTGCATCTTTTGTGGCATATGAATGTTGTTTCTGAGAGCGAGTGAATTCTTTCTATCTTGAGTTCCTAAGTGTTCTTAAATTTTATTGTGTGAGGAACTAGCTCTTTGCTTTTGTGAGGGAACATGATTCATGAAGGAAAGGTAATGTTGTTGACCTCTATGTTAGAGTAGTTAGTGAATTGTGAATAAAGCATGGTATTTGTGAGTCGATTATTGAGGCGAGGATGTCACACCTTTGTGCTTGAACTGTTTTAAATATTCTTGGTATAACGTGTTAAGAGATTTGCTTAATAAGTTGTGTACATGAGTGTAGTTTGATTGCTCGAGGACGAGCAAATGTTTAAGTGTGGGGTATTGATGCGAGGCTAGAATTCATGGTTTAACATGTTATATGCCCTACATTTTATGTGCGTTAATGATAAAAATACACTTTTTATGTGCATAATAGAGTCTATTTCATGTGTAGGTGAATTGGAGATGGAAACCGAGCTAAATGGATGCAAATACATCGAAAATATGCTCAAGAGGCGAGGAGGAGTGCACCGGGCTATAGCCGGGAGCCAGATCCCAAACGCCTGGCCCTGCCTGGCGTTAGCCAGGCGTTAGAGTCCAAACGCCAGCCTCAGCCTGGCGTTATCCAGGCGCCAGGGCCCAAACGCCAGGCCCTGTTTCGGTCAATTCCGAGTTTTGACGAGTTTAAGTGTTTCCCGGTTGGAATAGAAGTCTCCTACACATTTAGGGTTTGTCCTAAACATATAAATAGACCCCAAAAACACAACTTAAGGAGAATTCGAAGGCATACGAAGGATTAGAAGGGAGAAAACCATTAAAGTGACAAAACATTGATTTTTACATATTTTATTCATTACTTTGTAGTTCAATTATGCAAGTTATTTTGGGTTTAATTCTTATGAACCTGTCTAGCTAACTTCTTTAATCTAGGGTTTTGGTAGAACCCGTTGGGGATAAACTTCATGCGTTATTAATATAGTTTTGTTTCGTTGATTTATCTCTATTTGTTCAACTACGTTCTTGTTGTAGTTAATTGAATGGCCATCAATTAACTGTTCCTATTTATTATGTATCTATTCAGAGAGAGTGCATATTTAGGTAGTTGTTTGAACAACACACTCCCGGAGTATAGACGAAAGTCATAACTGAGGGTTTGGAGGTTGGATTAGAGATAACGTTACCTCAGGTGCAATCTAAAGTGAACTGTAATACAATCTAGCTAGCGTAAGTTGAGATAGTGCGTCTAGTAAATTATCATAATTACTTGAGAGAGATTTATGGTAGATAGAGTGTTCATGATTGATAGAGACAACTAATCAAACTATAAGAAGTATCTGAGAAGTAAGTTCACCAACGGGGGAAACCATAACCTTAGACCTTTATCATCATTATTTACAACACATTGTTAGTAATTGCTAGTTATTATTATTGTCAGTAGAATTAGTAAAACATCACCAATTTATATTAAAAAGTCTTGAGAGAATTTATTGAGTAAAAGTTGCGTATTCTAAAGACTTGATTGATACGTAAATTCCCTGTGGGATCGACTCTGGGCGTAATACCCCGGATTATATTTGCAATGCCCGCTTAGTCTTTTATAAGACATAGTTGAGCGTGATCAGCTATACTTCATCCCATGAGGTGCAGAGACATGATGCTAGACGAAACAAGACAGAGCTTAGTCTTTTGTGAAGTTAAGGTTAGAGCTTAGCCCGAGAGAAGAGAACAATGCAAGAGAGACAATGCTTAGTCTCGTGCGAGGATTTGATCCAGGGCTTAGTCTCATGCAAAGAGAAGGCATTGCTTGGCCTTATGCAAACAGAGAGGTAGGACTTAGCCTCATGCAAGGATTTGAGCTAGGGCTTAGTCTCATGCAAAGAGAAGGCAATGCATAGCCTTATGAAAATAGAGAGGCAGGGCTTAGCCTGATGCAAGTGATTTGAGACAAGGCTTAGTCTCATGCAAAGAGAAGGCAGTGCTTAGCCTTATGCAAAGAGAAGACAATTCTTAGCCTTATACAAATAGTGAGGCATAGCTTAGCCTCGTGCAAGTGATTTGAGATAGGGCTTAGTCTCAAGCAAAGAGAAGGCAATGCTTATCCTTATGCAAATAGAGAGGCAGGGATTAGCCTCATGCAAGTGCTTTAAGACATGGCTTAGTCTCATGCAAAGAGAAGGCATTGCTTAGCCTTATGAAAATACAGAGGCAGGGCTTAGCCTCATGCAATTGTAAGAGTAAGAATATAGTATTATTAGCTGACAATGTGTTTCATGCATAACGATTGTGTTGTTGCGATGATGCTTATCGTGATGACATAGTCCTGCATCCAAAGAAAATTTGTGAGTTTTTCTGGGGGAGGTTGGTTCGTGTCTTCGCTTGCTCGATTTGCTTCGTTCTATCTGAGGAAAATGCTCAAGTTATCACGGGTAGTATTTGGCTAAAAGTAATGTTTCATTCAAAAAGCATGCGTATATAGTTTTCAAAGACATAGGAATATGCAGTTTAGAAATTAGTTAGATGAGCTGGTAACTGTGACATTGTTAGAGACATTGCGACTTCCTCTGCCGTTGAATTTTGAGGGTCCTCCTAAAAATTCTGCCCCAGTTAACTAGATGAACTTTCTGACCGTTTAGTATGCTGCGGTTGATTGAACATGCTTCGGAAATTTGAGGGTCCTCCTCAAAATTCTGCCCAAGTTTCTGATTGTGGGGAAAATGGAAATTTTATTGAATTGTGACTGAACCCACAGGGCTACCTACTTATCCCCTCTTAAATGGGAATCAGGTCGAGCATAGTTCAATTTACATCATATGAAGAAGCATAAAATGGTTTACACATAGTATCTTTTGACTGCATCTGAATTGATAGGCTTTGGCCAGATTTCTTCGTCTATTTCTACGAGTACGAGTGCTCCTCATGTCAATACTCTATGAATCATGTAAAGACCTTTCCAGTTGGGAAAAAATTTCCCTTTGTCCTCATCTTGATGTGGAAAGATCCATTTCAGTACCAGCTGCCCCGGCATGAGCTGTCTTGGTTTGACCCTTTTGTTGAAAGCCATGGAAATTCTATTCTAATAGAGCTGGTTGTGACACACTGCATTCATCCTCTTGCCATCTATGAGGGCTAATTTCTCATAGCGGTTACTTATCCATTTCGCATCACTGGGTTCGACTTGTTGTATGATTCTTAAAGAAGGAATTTCTACCTCGGCGAGAATGACAGCTTCGGTACCATAAACCAGCAGATAAGGAGTTTCCCCAGTTGATGTGTAGATTGTGGTATGGTATCCCAGTAAGGCGAATGGTAATCTCTCATGCCATTGCTTGTGATTCTCTACCATTTTCCTTAGTATCTTCTTGATGTTTTTGTTTGCAGCCTGCACGACTCCATTCATTTGAGGCATGTATGTTGTGGAATTCTTGTCCCTGATTTTGAAAGTTCCACACATGTTCGCTGTTGATATTGGAGGCATTGTTAGTGATGATGGGCTCTGGAACCCCAAATCAACACACAATCCGATCTCTGACGAAATCCATTACGACTTTCTGGTTACCCCTTTGTAAGATGCAACTTCAACCCATTTGGTGAATAGTCAATGGCCAATAAAATAAACCGGTGCCCGTTTGAAGCAGTGGGCTCAATTGGGCCGATGACATCCATTCCCTAAGCAGAAAAAGGCCAAGGTGAGCTTGTTGCATTAAGCTCGTTTGGCGGCACCCGTATCATGTCTACATGTATCTGGCCTTGGTAGCATTTCTGAACGTCCCGTATGCAGTCTGTTTCCATGGTCATCCAAAAGTATCCGGCTCTGAGTATCTTCTTGGCCAAGACAAAACCATTCATATGTGTGCCGCAGGTTCCGACATGTATCTTCTCGAGCAATTTGGAAGCCTCTTTTGCATCAACACACCTTAACAATCCTAAATCGGGAGTTCTCCTGTACAGGGTTCCTCCACTTTGGAAGAAGTGATTGGACAATCTCCAAAGGGTGAGTTTCTAAGTATGGTTCGCATGCTCGGGGTATTCTTCTTTTGTCAAATATTATTTGATGTCGTGGAACTAGGGTTTTTTGTCTCTTTCTTCTTCAACATGAGAACTGTAAGCCGGATGATTATGGATCCTCACCGGAATGGGATCGATGAAATTCTTCTCTGGATGTTGTATCATTGATGACAAGGTGGCCAATGCGTCTGCGAATTCATTTTGAATTCTTGGGACATGCTAGAATTCTATCTTTGTGAACCTCTTCTTCATTTCTTGTACATGATGTAGATATGGCGGTATTTTGGAATTCTTGGTAGGCCATTCTCCTTGTACTTGATGTACCAGCAGGTCTGAATCGCTGATTACCAGCAGTTCCTGAATATTCATATCAACAGCCAGGTTGAGCCCCAATATGCAAGCTTTATATTCTGTCATGTTGTTAGTGCATGGGAATATGAGTTTTGCGAACACCGGATAATGCTGACCGGTTTCTGATAGCAAGACGGCTCCGATACCTAATCCTTTGATATTCGCAGCTCCGTCGAAAAACATTCTCCAACCATTGTAAGCTTCAACAATGTCTTCTCCTACGAATGACACCTCTTCGTCAGGAAAACACGTTTTTGACCTGAAAATTTGCACAAATATCCAAAATGACATTACGAACTTGATCCAACTTCTGGAATTCCATTCCGACACCGATAGCCTATTTTCCCCTGCAGACCAGAAATAGCCAAAAACTAACTTTCGCCAATTCAAGCGTAATTCTACACCGGGCATCAAAACTTCATTCCGAGCACACTCCTAAGTTCCAAATAACCTAACGAACTATCTGAGTCATAAAATCTACATTTCGAGGTTGTTTACCAACAAGTCAACTCCCAGTTGACTTTTCTAACTATTAAGCCAATTTAAAAGACTAAGTGTCTCAGTTCTCATCACGACCACTCCGAACCCGAAGCAACCGACCCAATACAAATCTAGGGATGCTCCAAAATGTTGTACTTAGTTCTTCGTTCTGAGATTTTGTATTATGATAGTAGAATTTTTGTATTATCCTTAGATGCTCATGCCATGTTGACTTTGGATCTTGGGGATGATATTAGACTGTTTAACTGTTTGTTTTGCTTAACAGATTCAGTAATTTATTTACGTATATGAAATTTTGAAAACAAGTTGGAATTTTGGAAAGAAACTATAAATATGTGATTGTTGTCTAGCCTAGTTCCACGATAGGCGCCATCACGACTGGTTTAAGATTTGGGATCGTGACAATTGGTGCCAGAAAATCGCACTCCCAAAGGGTTTTTGAAAATGATGGATTCAAAAAACAATGTCGACTTGGTGTGTCTGAAAAAGTCCTATATACCCTTCAGATTCCTTTATGAACGATACGGTCACAACAAATCTTACCGTATCTTTCATGACGAGTTCTCAATCACTTCCTTGGGTTGGATTCATCACATGGTTTTCATGTTTATTGTCTGCTTCTTGGGTATAATAGTATTTCCAAGCAAAATGGACAGAATTCACACCAGACTGGCCATGGTAATCAAAGACTTAATGGAGGGAATCGAGGGACAAAAATATACCATTGTCCTTATGGTTATAGCAGACATATATCGGGCCTTGGGTCGCTGCCAAAAGGGGTTCAAACACTTCGAGGGTTGTAATCTGCTACTACAGATTTGGTTGCTAGAACATTTCTAGAGTGGTCAAATACCGCCAAGAGTTTCCATGAAGACTGTGGAACGATCACATAGACTTTCATCACCCCAAGAGAATGACCTTTATACCAGACAGGTTTTCTGAACCGGAGAATGCTACAGAATAGGTGCAATTTTTCAACAACTTGACTGAGGACCAGGTTCGCTGGATATTCGAGTGGTTCCCCACCAGTGAGTTCATCATCAAATCTAGGGATTCTCCACACTTGTTGTTTATCGGGTTTAGGGGTATACACCCCTATGTTCCTATCAGGGTCATGAGACAAGCTGGTAGAAAACAGATTATATCACTAGTCTCCAAAATGAGTCACTATAGGGCAGATTTCCAAGATGATGACATCTCATATAAATGTGAATCTCAACATATGTGGCACTTGAAGATTATTTTGGAAAGGGACACCATCGAGCCGGATCGATATCATGCAGGGAATGTGT
The DNA here is from genome assembly GCA_005239505.1 of Nicotiana paniculata. Lineage (NCBI taxonomy): Eukaryota > Viridiplantae > Streptophyta > Magnoliopsida > Solanales > Solanaceae > Nicotiana > Nicotiana paniculata. The sequence continues at coordinate 7,825 of ML356409.1, forward strand.
ACTTTTACCCATCGTGGTTGGAACACTACATAGCGAGAATAGCCGAACTAGGGGTCGATCGAGGAAACAGAGTCATAGATGAAGTTTCCAAAGCAAATGTGAAGTATAACATACTGCACAAAAGGGTTCACGAGTCCAAGGCTGAGCATCTGGAACAACACACGGTTGATATGGAATTACTCAATGAATGGAGGGAAACGACTACCAAATCGAATGAAAGGCTAGAATATCTGGAGCAAGGTTTGATGGAGCTGGAAGGGAAGATGAGGAAAAGAGTCATAGACTGCCAGAATGCTGAAGGTATCGAAGGAGGACATCTCGCCAGGGCATACCTGCTGCTGGACATGCGTGACCTGGGGAACCTGATCGATGGAGCCAAGAGAATCAGGCCTGGAGAAGGTCCTTATGGTACCAAGTATATTAGGCTTATTCGTTTTTTATTTTCGAATGTAATAAGGCCAAGTGCCATTAGTGACTTACCTTATTGTCGTTTTAGATTCATCTTATTTATTGTGTTAATGAAATGAGGAAATTATTGGCATTAAATTCTCCAAATCTACTTGTCGCAAGACCTACCTCGGGCACAACGAGGATCCCAAATTAGGACGCAAATTTACATTCCTACAAAATGTGTTTAAATACTGCAAACATTTTTCAAAACTCTCACTAACTTGATTACCATTTTTTTTTCTTTCATTTTGATTATTCCCATCCCCTAAGGATCGATCGACCCGTAACAGAAGTGCATCTCTCAACCTCTCTACGCACTACCGAAGGATCGATTGACCCGTCCCAACAGTGCGGCTCTCAATCTCTCTATGCACTACCGAAGGATCGATCGGCCCGTCCCAAAAGTTCATCTCTCAATCTCTCTACACACTACCGAAGGATCGATCAGCCCGTCCCAAAAGTGCGGTTCTCAATATAATAATCCTCTCTGTGCACTACCGAAGGATCGATCGGCCCGTCCCAAAAGTGCACCTCCCAATATAATACGGCTAGCCTGCTCGCGAATCATACATGCGACTCACGTGCTCAAAAGTATACATACACAAATACAGGGTCTTCCTGCTCGCGAATCACTCAAGCGACTCAGGCACCCAAAGTTACACATATCCACAAAATAAATTCGTATTTTATCCAGAAAACCGTTTTTCTCAGGAAAATGATAAAGTCTTTAGTAAGAGAAACATGAAATATAGGTTTTGAAATCTTTGTTTTTGAAACTCATTTGTCCAGTTTAGTAATACTCCATGATACATCCCAATCCAGGTACACATATATTCACAGCGGAAATAATTCTCCTTTTAGAGGGTTAACAATATGAACTCTAGTTTTCTTTTAAACTTTCAATCACATTTTCGGTCATGTTAGTAGTTTAATATTATAGGCAGGGTTACATGTACACACACAAAGCATGCTAGTGGGTCCTAGGCTACCCGAACATGGCATAATAGTAGTTATGCACGGACTCCCGCCACCTTGTGCGTACGTAGCCCCCAAAGATAATAACATGTATTTAATTCACCTAGGGGGACGATTCCCCCTCACGAAGTTAGAAAGGAGACTTACCTCGTGTCGAACCTACTTTTCGGGCCAAGAATGCGCCCGAAACTCCAAACTCGTCTCCCAAGGACTCAAAACTAGCCACAAGTTACTTAATAATATAAATAAATGCTAAATGAATCCATTCTAATGTATGGAAGTGAGTTTTCTAAAATCTTTCCCCAAAAGTCAAAAATCGAACCCGGGCTCGCTCAATCCAAACCCAAAATTCAGACTAAAACCCGATTACCCGTTCGCTCCCAAGCCCGGATATATTATGGTTTTGTAATCCGACCTCAATTTGAGGTCTAAAGTCCCAAGTTTCAATATTCTTAGGTTTTACCCAAAATTCCCAATTCCACCATGAAAGCCCTAGATTCTAGGATGAAATCTTGTAAAAAGAAGTTAAGGAGTGAAGAAAATGAGTTAGAAATCACTTACCAACATTTTGGAGAAGAAAGAGTGTTTGAAAAATCGCCTCGTATGTCTTTGGGGTCTTGAAAAATGAAAAATAACTGAAAATACCACTTATTTACACTCCTCTCAGGCCCCCACCGCGTTCAGCGAAAAAGGGACTGCGGCCGCGCTAGCAAAGCCAAGAAAAGCTGAAGAAAACCAAGAAAAATGACTGCAGTGACCTGCTTTAGTATTTTGGCTATAAATCTACCTACATATGTCCAAATTATGATTTCTTTATCTTTCTAGAAATTAGACACGAATGGCTACAACTTTTGTTTTTGAATCATCTCAAAATTTCTTGTAGATCAAAAGATATAGGCCTCCGAAATCGGACCAGTGACCCAACTCCTCCACCGCGGACCGTGAAGCCCCCCACCGCGGCCAGCACAAAAAGGACCGCGGTCCACGGTGGTGGGTACAGAAATTTGACCCCTCACACCTGAAACATCTATATTTTAGCCTAAAGACATCCCGGGACCTACCTGGAACTCACCCGAGCCCCCAAAATTCAAACCGAACGTACCAATAAGTCCCAAGTCATTCCACAGACTTGCTCGAGCCTTCGGAACACCCAAAACAAAGCTAAAACTCAGAATCACACCTCAAAATCCCTAAAATCAAAATTAAGAACTTTAAGTTCTTGAATTCGAGGATAATGCACCGAACCGACCTATGCTACTTGGAATGACATCAAATTTTGCAAGCAAGTCATATTCGACATTACAGACCTGCTACTACTTCCGGAATCGCATTCTGACCCCGATATCAAAATTTCCACTTGCGGTCGGATTCTTCAAAAAAAAACCTTCAAATTTCTAACTTTAGCCAAATGACTTCAAAATAACCTCCGGACATCCGAATTCACTTCCGATCGCGCTCCCAACTCTAGAATCACCATACAGAGTTATTCCCAGACTTGGAATCCCAAAAAGACATCTATAACACTGAAATTCCTTCCAACCCAAATTTATGAAATTTCTTCTAAAATGCTAACTTCCACAATATACGCCGAAATGCTCCCGGATTATCCAAAACCCGATCCGTACATACGCCCAAGTTCGAAATCATCATACGAACCTGCTGGAACCTTCAGATCCTGATTCCGAGGTCGTTTACTCAAATTATAATCTTAGTTGATTTCACCAACTTAAGGCTTCCAAAATGAGAATTTTCTTTCCAAATCATTTCTAAACTTCCTGAGATTCAATTCCGACCACACCCACGGGTCATAATACCTGAAACGAAGCTGCTCACAACTTCAAACCGTTGAACGACGCGCTAGAGTTCAATGACTGGTCGGGTCATTACATTCTCCCCCACTTAAACAGACGTTCGTCCTCGAACGTGCCAAGAACTTCTCTTGAGTTATCTGAAATCACTGTTTAACACCTCGTGCATCTACCCGTGTTGCCACAACCCAACTGAACATATAAGCTTTGATAAAATCTGAAGATAACCTTCCTTACCCCTACAGCAAATTCCGAACTCAATTCCAACACCGAAAATTCTCCGCCAGGCCCTTTTCTGATATATGAACACCGTATTAACTACCACACAAGGCACCAGAACACAACTGCGTATCTTTGCAGAAACGGAACCATACACTGCATAGTCCATCATCTAACCACAATGACACTCCCTGAACCTTAATAGCCGGAATTCTACGAATTTGATGCTCTCAGTGCACTTTACAAGATATATACATACATCCTGCTATAATGCTGACGATACCATCACAATGGAGGAGATGTGAAAAAATTCATACTCAACTGCAGAGTTAACAAATCCTTGAATACCACATCGCACTGATCCCTTGTCCAATAATATCGTCTCACTTAGTATGAACTGTTCAAATAGCAAATCATCCCGGGCATGAACAACAATAAATGCCAAAATGCGCCAATAGGCCATAACTCGAACATGATACATAAGAAATGACTCAGAAAAGGACTACTCAACTCACGCAACTAGTATAAACTTTCCTTAGAAAAATAGGAAGTAAAACACAAGGAAAAATAATTACAGGAGCCCTACACAACATCACACTATTGCAGCGTGCAACCCGATCCAAATAACATACCCGTAGCGGCGTGCCACCTGATCCCAAATAGCATCATCGTGGCGGAGTGCCACCCGATCCAAATAACATAAAACTCACGTAAGGAAATATATACAGAGCTGATGTGCGCACTATTACAATTTACTGAATATCGATCATAAGCACTCTAAGTGCATAATACCATCCTGGGAGACTGATAAAACCGTAGGCTACATAACTCAAGCACAATTGAGGTGCGATATATATATATATATATATATACACTAGATCTCAGGTGCTATCCTGCTCACATAACATCCCCACCACGCGGGACCTCAACACATAGGAAATTATCAAGTCGTTTCAAAACTCGTACGGCACAACCACAATAACATATAGATTCGACGAAGACGGAACAACACCCGTTGTTCTAATACCTCTCCATGAAATGTGCTCTACTGAAAGGAACATGCCTAGCTCATACGGATCCCATAATCATATTTATATCCATCCACAAACATCGAGCCACCTTGCTGACACCAACTAAGTTAATAGCTTTTGCCTAGGTTCAAATTAACCCATCTTCCCTCATAATACACGAGAATGATGGTTGTCACTTGGAAGAGCCCCTGTTGGGCGGGTATTCTGAGAATTGGCGAGTTGCCCCACCTGAT
>MDKI01236212.1:0-15443 GCA_005239505.1 Nicotiana paniculata
CGACATGACATTCATATGCATATGCATGACGCTAAAAGTAATTTATAATTTACAAAGCTATTCGGTCTTACAGGTTGAGTCATGTGCTATATATTTCTTCCATGTCTCTTATGTACTTATTTATGTGCCTTACATACTCGGTACATTATTCGTATTGAAGTCCCTTTTTACTGGGGACGCTGCATTTCATGCCCGCAGGTCCCGATAGATAGGTCGAGAGCCCTCCAAGTAGGCGATCAGCTCAGCGGAAGATGTTGGTGTACTCCATTTGCTTCGGAGTTGCTTGTTTCGTTAGTATGATTTAGACGGGTATTGTTTGGTATGGCGGGACTCTATCCTGACCCTTATGAAATTTATGTACTCTTAGAGGCTTGTAGACATATTTCGTATACGTGGAAGATTATACGGCCTTATTGGCCTATGTTTTGAGTTTATAAATGATTGTGTTGGCCTATTAGGCCCGTATGTCACGTGTATATAATGATGTAATAAGAATGATATGTTACGTTGGTACTCGGTCGAGTAAGGTACCGGGTGCACGTCGTGGCCCATCGGTTTGTATCGTGACATACCCTCACTTATTCGAGACTCCAGGTATATTTCTAGACCCGTTCGAGGACGAACATTGTTTAAGAGGGGGAGGATGTAACGACCCGGCCGGTCGTTCCGTGAGATTAGCCCCATTTCCCTCATTTCTGCTTTATAATATGTTTCTTAGCCTGTTTATATTGTGTTGGGTCGGTTGGTTCGGGTTCGGAATGGTCGTGGTGAAAGCTGGGACACTTAGTCTCTTAAATTAGCTTAATAGTTGAGAAAGTCAACTGGGAGTTGACTTATTGGTAAACGACCTCGGAATGCGAATTTTATGGCTCGGATAATTTTCTTAGGTGATTTGGGACTTAGGAGTGTGTTCGGAATGAATTTTTGTTGTCCGATGTAGAATTAGGCTTGAATTGGCGAAAGTTAGTTTTTGGCGATTTCCGGTCGGCAGGAGAAAATAGGCTATAGGGGTTGGAGTGGAATTCCGACAGTTGAAGCAGGTTCGTAATGTTATTTTGGATATGTGTGCAAATTTTCAAGTCAATCGGATGTGTTTTGGTTGGTTTCGGCATCATTGGTGAAATTTAGAAGTTACAAAGTTCATAGGCTTGAAGTTGATGTGATTTTAGTGTTTTTGGTGTTTTGAAGGCTCGACTAAGTTCAAATGAGGTTACGGGATGTGTTGGTATGTTTGGTTGGGGCCCCGAGGGGCTCGAGATGATTTCAGATGGTTAGCGGAGGTTTGGACTTAGGAATTGCAGCAAAAATAGTTGTTGGTGTCATTTTGCTGGTGTGGCCGCACCTGCGGATGGGGAGTCGCAGGTGCGATGGCCGCAGGTGCGAAGGTCATTGCGCGGGTGCGATAAGAGACCAGGTTGGAGGAAGCCTCAGGTGCTAGGCATGGGCCGCACCTACGAAGCTGCAGGTGCGATAGAGGCACTGCAGGTGTGAGATTGGGATTTTAGTGGATGTTCGCAGGTGCGCACCTGGGACAGCAGGTGCAGGTCCGCAGGTGTGGATTAACTGGACAGAAAATATAAATAGGTGCCTCCGCGAAATTTTGGTCATTTCTTCCATTTTAGCATGCGGGTTGAGCTAGTTTGAGAGCAAATTGAAGGAGGAATTCGAGATTCTTCAGTAGAGGTAAGTTTCCTGGATTAAAAACTCATTTCTATGTTATTTTGTGACGGATTAGGCTTGAAATTTGAGGAATTAAAGTAGAAAAGTTGGGGGAAATGGGAGGAAAATTTGGAAAATTCTTTTGGTGATTTGAGTGGGCAATTGTTGTCCGATTGTGGTGTTCTTGGTATGTCTAGAATCGTGGGAGGATGAGGATTCTAGTGATGTAAATTTTATAGAATTCTGAGACGTGGGCCCGGGGCTAGGATTTGGAAGAATTTCGAGAATTGTGTTAAAATTATATCTTTCGATTGGGTTTTGTTCTGTTAGCGTATATTGATGATGTTAATCTGATTTTGGTTAGATTTAGAGCATTTTAGAGCCAATTTCAGGGGCAATCGCATCGCGGAGTAGCTTTTGGGCTGTTTTGAGGTAAGTAACAATTGTAACTCTAAACCTGAGGGCATGACACCCTGTTATTTGATATTGTTTTGGTAAATGAGGTAACGCACATGCTAGGTGACGAGCGTGTGGAAGTGCACCGATAGGTATTGTGACTTGGTCCGTCCCGTAGTGACTATTAAGTCGCGTATTCGATTTGAAACCGTACGACATCCTGTCTTTCAGAATTTTATACTTGTTTATGGGCTGTGAGCCCTGTTTGGGGCCTTGTGCCGGCCTGTTTAGACCCTCAGGGGTATTTTCCATGTTTTGGGACTTATGCCGACCTGTTTTGACCCTTAGAGGTGCTTTTACACTATTCTACCACTATCCTGATAGAACATCTGTGAACTCAGTCATGTTTACCACTTGTTGTTATTTTCACTGTTATCACACTACTTTGAAACTCTGAGAAGTATGTTTGGGCTGAGTCCCGTGAGTTAAGATTAATTGCCCGAGTGGCTTGTGAGGATGACTGAGTCAGGCCGAGAGCCGAGTATGTGAAGATAGTTATGGGTCGGGCTGCACGCCGCAGAAATATTTATGTTATATATTACATATGGACCGGGATGCACGCCGCAGCAATATAGATTATAATTGGGTCGGGCTGCACGCTGCAGCAATATAGATTATATATATATATGGATCGGGATATATGGATCGGGCTGCAAGCCGCAGCAGTATATGTTATATATGGATCGGGTTGCACGTCGCAGTAATGTACATATTGGATCGGGCTACACACCGCAGCAGATATCGCGTTTGGGCTGAAGGAGCCCCTCCAAGAGTCTGTACACCCCCAGTTAGCGCAGTCGACTATTATATAAATCGGGTTGCACACCGCAGCAATATAGGTATATATATATATATATATATATATATATATATGTAGTGGAGCGAGATGCCTGCCGCAGAAGTTGTGTGTATTCATGTTACTTGCTGAGTACGAGTGTTTAAGTGAGAGCATGAGATACTGATAGTGGAGTCACGAGTGACTGAGAGGCTTGCCCGAGAGGCTTTACTGTGAGTGATATTGTGCCCGAGGGGCTTATATTTTATGAAACTACTGTTTTTCACTCTTCTTTACACTGAGCCTCTGATGAAAAATGTTGGATAAATGTTTTTATACGAGATTTTTTAAATTGAAACTGGAGTTTTATGAAATACTCGGAAATGTAAATTTCTGACTTGATTTACTTATTTCCACAGTCACTTATTATATGGATTTACATGATTTATAAATGCTCGTCACTACACTCAAGTTTTTAGTTACTTTGATTACTTACTGAGTTGGCATACTCACGTTACTCCCTACACCTCTGTGTGCAGATCTAGGTACCGGACCATCTCACTAGCTGATTTTTCGAACGAGCTTGGAGTTGTTCGAGGATCGAGGTAGCTGCTCAGCATCCCCAGCTCACCTCTTTTCTTTTCCTCAGTTCATAGTATTTGTCTTTTGTACTCCAGGCTTTGTAGTAGCAAGTCACCTTGTTGTACATTATATTTACAGTTCTAGATACTCATGACAGTTGACTCCAAGTTTTGGGGAAGTGTATAATTTGTTCATCTCATTCTGGTATTTTAAAATCTGCTAATTTTGGGAAGTTATGAAATATATTGATAGGCTGAAATGGTTGGCTAGCCTAGTTCCATGATAGGCGCCATCACGGCCGATTTAGGATTTGGGGTCGTGATAAAATATCTCTGTCGGGCGGCAAGCCCGGAAGATCAGCTGGAAATACATCTGGAAAATCCCTCACTACTGGGACTGATTCAACTGTAGGGGTATCAATACTGGCATCTCTCACATAATCTAGATACGTGTCATGCCCTCTCTCAACCATCCGTTGAGCTTAAAGAAATGAAATAACTCTGTTGGGAGTATACTCTAAGGTACTTCTCAACTCTAATCGAAGAAATCCTGGCATAGCCAGCATCACAGTCTAGGCGTAACAATCAAGAGTAGCATATGGGGCGACAACCAGTCCATGCCCAAAATAATATCAAAATCTACAATACTGAGAAATAATAAGTCAGTTATGGTCTCAAAACAACTGAGAACAACCAAACACGACTGATACACATGGTCAACAATAATTGAATCTCCCATAGGTGTAGACACATAAACAGGAGAACTCAAAGAATCACGAGATACGCCCAAATACCAGGCAAAATAAGAGGACACATAGGAATAAATGGAGCCTGGATCAAATAAACTGACGGATTTCTAAGACAGACCGAAACAATACCTCTAATGATAGAGTCAGAACCAACTGCCTCTGTATGAGCAGGAAGAGCATAATATCTAGCATGGCCTGCCCCTCTAGAGCGACCTCTACCTTCCCGACCTCCAACTCGAGCTGGCTGAGCAGGTGAGGCGGTAGCTAGTGCTGTAATAATAGCCTGAGGAATCGGTGGAGCACGTGGTTCCTGAGAAGTCTGTGGAGGTGTACCCCTCCTAAGTCTAGGGCAACCCTTACCATAAGGCGAGTGTCGCCACACTCAAAACAAACTCTCAGAGGGAGTGGCTGCTGTGACTGGATCGGGCCAGTTCTGCTAGACTGGACGCTAAAAGCACCTCGTGCAGGAGGTGCAGTAGATACTAGTGGTGCGTAATAAGGCTCTTGGGGCCTAGCAGGGGCCAGAATACCACTGGCGGCTGGAAAAGCTGAATAAATGGGGCGACTCACATAGTCCCTACCATGACGAACTGCAGTTGGGGCACGAGTACCACTATAAGTGCCAGACTCTCGAGACCTCTTGGCCTCCCTCTCCTCTCTCTCCCCAGCAAGCATACCCTCCAATCTCCTAGAAATACTCACAACCTGCTCGTACGAAATATCCATCTCCAACTCCCGGGCCATGCTAAGCCTGATACTGGGGTAGAGTCCCTCGATAAATCGACGGACCCTCTCTCGACTGTAGTAACCAATGCTGGTGCATGTCGGGCCAAGTCACTGAAGCGAACTGCATACTCTGACACAGTCACAGAACCCTGGCACAAGTGCTCAAACTCTGTGCGTTATGTGTCTCTGAGCCTCTGGGGAACATACTCCCTCAAGAACATGTCCGAGAACTGAGTCCATGTAAGTGAAGCTGCCTTAGTCGGACTACCCAACTCATAAGCACGCCACCACTGATAGGCTGCCCCTCTAAGCTGGAATGTAGTAAAAGAAACACCACTCGACTCCACTACACCCATAGTATCAATAATACGGTGACTCTCCTTCTGAAAACCTTGGGCATCCTCTGACGCCAATCCACTAAAGGTAGGAGGGTGGTACTTCTTGTACCTCTCAAATCTGAGCTGCTCCGCCTCAGAAACTACTGCTCTAACCTCGGGTTGCACCGGGGATACCGGCTACTTCGGTGTAATCTCTGGAACCTGGTCGACCTGGGCTCGCTGCTTGGGGTACGGGTCGGCGGGAGTCTGTGCTCCTCCCCCGGCTTGAGATGTGGTAGGATCAAGTGGAATCAATCCAGCCTGAGCTAGGGGCTAAACATGCTCAGAAACTGGGCTGGAGTCTCCTAGAGGGCTAGTGCAACAACAAGTACCTCAGGTGCCTGCCCTCCAGCTGGAGCTACTGAGGGCTCCTCTATGTCACCTCAGACGGGTACTCTCGTTGTACCACGTGGACGTCAAAAGTAAATATGCAAGGAGATCTACAAGGTACCATCTCGTAGTCCCAAAAGTAAACACACAGCTCAAATCGGTGGAGAAAGCAATTAACAACAAGAATTCTACTACTATGGTTGATACAAATCAAGTAAAAGTAGGAATTCAACTAAACATGTTGCACAGATTTCAAATAAGCATTTAAGACACATAGACATGCGAAATTAGGCTAAACAGGATAACTACACATGCTAGTATAACTCAGTCAAGGTGTAACAGGCTACTACTAAAAACCGGATTTACAACAATTATCCAGAGTACGCACTCGTCACCTCGCGTACACGGCGCTCACTAATAACAGAAATATCACAACATTACCAAATCCTAAGGGGATTTCCCCCACACAACTTTAGGCAAGCCACTTACCTCGAACCAAGCTCAATCAATCAATATGAATGCCCTTTCCTCGATTATCCGTCTCCGGATTGCCCAAATCTGGCCAAAAACAATTACATACCATAAATACAACTATAATAGACTAATCTTATGAATGAAATCAAGACTTCAACAAGAAATTTGAAAATCGTCCCAAAAAGTCGGCCGAAGCCCACATCCTGAAATCGGTAAAAGTCACAAAATACGAACACCCATTCACCCACGAGTTCACTCGTACAAAATTATTCAAATACGATATCAGAATCCTGATCAAAACTAAAAATTTCGGTTGAATAACCTTTCAACTTTTTTCCCAAATTTCTCAACCCAAATCCTTAATGAAATGATGAAATCAACTATAGATTAATGGAATATAACCATAACTGAGTTAAAAATCGTTACCTAATAGCTTCCTCTGAAAAACCCTGGAATTATCGCCACAATCCGAGCTCTCCAAGTTCCAAAATTAAAAATTGGATAAAACCCTCAAAATTAGCCTTTTTCTGCCCAGCGATTTTGCACTTGCGGGTTCTTAGTCGCATCTGCAACGCCGCACCTGCGGAATGACCATCGCATGTGCGGATTCCACTTATGGCCAGGGTTTCCACTTCTGCGGACTAGGGACCGCACCTGCGATCCCGCTTCTGCAGAGACCCTTCCGCTTCTGCAATCCCAAGCCTCCCAGGCCTCCCTCCTTCTGCGTTCAAGCTTCCGCAGAAGCGACTCCACTTCTACGACCTTCATGTCGCACCTACGACCACAGGCCAACTCCTCCAGACCGCACCTACGATCCTCCTCTCGCACGTGCAAGTCCGCACCTATGGACAACCCCACCGCAGGTGAGATGACATCAGAAATTGAAAACTTCAGCAGTCCTCCCAAGTCCAAAATGATTCCGAAAATTATTCGGAACACACCTAAGGCTCCCGGGACCTCAATCAAACATACCCACAAGTCCTAAAACACCACACAAACTTAGTTGAGCCCTCAAATCACTTCAAACAACAACTAAAAACACGAATCACACTCCAATTCAAACTCAATGAACTTTGAAACTTTAAACTTCTATAACCGATGCCGAAACCTATTAAATCACGTCCGATTGACCCCAAATTTTTCACACAAGTCATAATTGACATTACGGACATAATCCAACTTTCAAAATCGGAATCCGTCCTCGATATCAAAAAGTACACTCCCGGTCAAACCTCTCAAAAATTCAACTTTCGCGTTTCAAGCCTAATTAAGCTACAGACCTCCAAAACACAATCCGGGAACACTCCTAAGTCCAAAATCACCCAACGGAGCTAAGGAACCGACGAAATTTCATTCCAGGATCGTCTTCACACAGTTCCAACTATGGTAAAAATCCTAGAACTTAAACTTTCATTTTAGGGACTAAGTGTCCCATATCACTCCGGAATCATAAACGGAACCCCCCGGCAAGTCTTATAATTAGAAAAAGATATGGGGAAATTAGTAAATAGGGGATCGAGACTAATACTCTCAAAACGACCGGCCGGATCATTACAATACATGGCAACTAAGGATGGTCTCATTATGACTCTCCAACAATGCAAGTATTCATAGATCCAAAAGATATTAAGCATTAAGCACAAAGTGAATATAAGTCAAGCAAAAGAGACATAAGCATCACAAGACATGCTATCCAATTTCATCAAGGCAACATGAACAATTTCAAAACATAGGGAAGATAATCCACATGCCAAAGCTTAAATATGCTATTATCAAACAAGTCAAAGGAGCCTTCTTTTATTTCCTAAATTCCTAATCTACTCTAAAAATAAAAATAAAAATTACTACCCGGTTCAAACTACATCTCATGGAAGAGAACCGAGGCACAAAGAAAAACCATGGCGGATTGTTACTTCCTAAAGGAAAATAAAAGGCATGTTTTTGGATTTTTCTGTTTTTCAATTTTTTTGTAATTTTTTTGGGTAGACTTTAATCCCTCAATCAAATATTTAGAAGATCCATCGTCGGGAAGAGTCTAAAATTTTTTGAATTTTTTTTCATTATTTTCATTTTTTTTACAAAAATCACTACATTAATAAAGAATACTATAACTAAGTTAGGATAGCACAGAAAAATCACCCAAACAATCTCCTCACTTCACACTTAAAATTTTGCAATGTCCTCAATGCACACTATAAATAACAAGAGGGTAAAAGAGACTCCCTGGTAGGCCAAAGGCCGAAGCATAAGCAGCTCATGAGATACTCATACTTCTCCCAGGTATGATCCTTTGTGTGGGTACCTCACACTTAGTTTCAACCGCCTGCTCCCGTTTGCACACGCCTATTGGCTTTGACTCCATGCTCCTACTCCTACAAAACACAAAAATAACACTACAAAAAATAGCACAAAAATAAATAAATTAAAAGAAACAGTAGAATTGGGTTGCCTCTCAACCAGCGCCTTATTCATAGTCATGGTACGAAGCCATCACTTTCACCACTTTTCCTTCTACTTTGAGGATATGAGTTGCGCCTCCAACTTTGTATCAATTTTTCTATCACGTTCCTAGGGCGGTAGTGTGAAAATAAACCCAACCAATAGATATCACATCTTACACTTCTTGGTATTTAAGTGAGGGATGTCATTTTGTCTCCTTGGCATTGTAAATTTCAGAATATATATACTTTCTTCCTCATCCATTGACTTCTCCATAGGCTCGAATGGATCAATTCTCGTGTCACCAACCAAATACAATGTTGAAAAATGGTTAGAATGAGGTCCAATATGCTCCAACTCTAAAAATGCTTCAGTTTTAACACCCTCATTTTTGCACGCTTAACTGGCATCATTAACAATATTTTGATCGAATGGTTGGAACTCCTCTTTTTACTCTACAAGTTGGCCAGTATCCACAACAATTTGTTCTTGGGAAGGAGAAGCCTCAATCGTTTTATTCAATTGAGTCTGCAGGTCATGGATATCTGAGCCAAATTGGTTTATCTCTTGCGTGAGCTTAATTCTTCCTTCTATCAATTGCTCTGTCATGTTTGAAGGTCCATCACGGAGAGACACATGAAATTTTATTATTTGAGCTTGTTCCTATAGCCCCGATTGGCTCAATATATTTGCTTCTTCAACTTCCATCTTGTTGCTCGACTACTTACCTCACCATGTCCATAATACGGGCAGCCTGTTCCATATCTTCCACCTCATTGCTCCCATCAAACTCATTAACATTATTAAAAAAATCATAATAAGATCTAGGAGAATGATAATAAGAATTAGGACAGTCATCCCAGTGGCCACCTTCACAACCACACACATTACAAAAAATCCACTCATAAGATTGAGATGGTGCACCCAACTCACTCCCGGAATATTTTCACAATTTTTCCACGAGTGTGGTCCTGCACAATATAGACAAGGATTACCAAAATAAGAATAACCAATACTTGACCAATTTTCATTCCAAGATACCTTGTCAACAACAATAATAAAAGATTAAACTAAGATAAAATAAAATAAAATCTTGAATAAACAAAAAGTAAAAATCTAATCTAGTAAAATAGTTAATTTCTAAGTCCCCATCAACGGCCCCAAAAACTTTTTTTCTCCCAAACACACATGCAAGTATACGTGGTGGATACTTAATATAGGATTATAAGTCCAGATATCGTACCCACAAGAACTTGTGATTAACTATTAACTAAATTAAACTAAGATAATTAATATATTCAAGTGATCTTCTAAAATATGAATATTTAACTAAAAGTAATCTAGAGTAGCAAACTAAGCAATTATAGACAATAAGTCGACAAACTTAGAGGCGAATTTAATGGGAGAAAATATTCCAGAGTTATGGATTAGCTGACAATCCCGTTGAGTTTTTCACTTAAATTGTCTAATTAATATATCTAGTTTATTGATTGACAGGGTTAGTATTACTCGTAGTATTCTGCCGAAGTACTACTCGCTTATTCAAGCTAACCTAGCGTCTATATTCCAATGGAATTAGGATTAACAAGAACGCATTAATAATTCCCGTATAATAACCAAGCAAGGCAATTAGGCATATCCCTATCGCAACTGCAAATCCATTCCCCGTAATTCAGGTTCAAGATCTCTCTCTACTCAATCTTATATGCAATCTAGTATTCCATCTCCTGAGTTCAACCCTAGATTCATAGATAGTATTCAATTGGTGATCAATCAATCAAATCATTAAGCGCAAGATTGAATAAATAAACCAATATGATAAAATAGTAAGAACAATCTAAGCTTCAAACTATAACGTTCATGTACATCCAAAACTCTAGAACTAATAAACTACGATATTAAAGGAAGAGAAGAGAAGAAAAACCAGTTAGAAGCTCCTCCAAGCGTGGTGTATGTTCCTCCACGTGAATTCTACTTCAAAGTCTGTTGGATATCCTCGAAACTAGTTTTAGGATCCCTTTTTATACGAGTTGAGACCGTATAAGGCCGAAATAACATTATTCCGAGCGAAATAGGAAAAATCCTGCACACAAGGTCCAAGCCAACGCGAGGCGCATAAACCAAAAACATTTTCACGTTCAATTCCTTCTTTGCTTTCAATTGCATTGCCCTTTCCTTTCGTCTTACACTTGGGGACAAACACCAACCCCCCACCCCCCACCCCTCTTTGTCTTCTTATTTTATTCTTTTATTATCTTTTTTTCTCTTTCGTATTTTGTTCAATTTTATTCCAAATCTTTTATCTTTACACCGTTTTATTTCTACACTATTAAAATATAATATTAAATATAAAGTGATATAATTAATATTCAAAAGATAATTAAAAATACTAAAAATATGAGACAACAACAATTAAACATATGCATTTTCGATCGAACGTCAATTTCTTTTTAAAAAGTTAAACTGCGAACTGGGAAGGAGACACGAGGTGCATACGGGTGCAACAATGTCACGCTCTCAAACGTTATATTACTGGATGAAAGATGAAAATCAAAGTCATACATAATAGTATATGTTATTTTAGTGGTCTTTAGGAACCTGGCTATCCACAATATTATTTATATTCCTAAAAGATGTTTCTAATTAACAACGTTAAATTCTCACATCACGTTAAGCTTATTTAATTACAACGTAACAACCCTGTCATTACAGATTCAATGACCAAATTACATATTAAATATAACTAATATGCTAAGGTATGTTCAATTCTATCATCTATTTTTACAGAAAATCGTGAAATTCTAATATACAGTTCACAACACAACAATAAAATAAATGACAATTAGTATTGAGCAAACTCGAAACTAGTGAGAGTTGATAACCCTTGATTTAATGGTCAAATGACTTCAAAATTTGTCATTTGAATCGGATTTCATGCGGCAATATGTCACGACCCAAAAACGATCGTTGTGATAGTGCCTATCGTGGAACTAGGTAAGCCACAACTCGATATTTCCAACACAGTAAAACACTTTTTAAAAATAACAGAGGAACAATTAATATTTAAAAAAAGCCTTTTTAAAACAGAATTTATCCAAAATACGATACAATCCATCCTAAAATCGGGGTGTCACTCAGTACATGAGTGTCTAGAACCGGAATACAATTCACTACAGTATCTAGAGAATAAAACTGAAAATACAAATGGAATAAGGAAGGAGAATCAAGGCCCGCGAACGCCATGCAGCTACCTCGATAGTCTCCGAACTCTAATGCCTCAATCAGCAGCAACTGCCGTGACTAGAAATGCTGGATCTGCACACAAGGTGCAGGGAGTAACGTGAGTACATCCAACTCAGTAAGTAACAAGTCCAAACTTTGGACTGAAAAGTAGTGACGAACTCAACCGGTACAGATAAAATAGAAATAACTGTGCAGAAACGTAGGCATGCTTTGAATTAAATAGGCAATTCAAATAAAGTAAAGCAGTTCCGAACAGTGTAAAGAATATAACTCTGCTATCTCTACATGTCAATGCACATGCTATATGTGATGTACCATGTTGTCAGCCTCATACGCTCACACTCTCGAATGCTCAACTACTCGATATTGTATATGGCTCATACGGCCCATGGAAGATCCATCCGGGAACATATACATCACTGACTATAAGTCGCCTAGTACCGAGGAAGGCCAATCCAGCCTGTGGAGAAGATCCATTTCCAGGTATCAAGTACTTCGTACAAGATCCATATCCAAGAAAGATTCATCCCTCAATAATATTAACCGCGCTCACTGGGGGTGTGTCACAGACTCCGAAGGGACTCCTACAGCCCAAGCGGTCTCATAACATCATTATAATTGCTGCGGCGTGCAGCCCTATCCCATAACTGTCACTCATAATCGGCTCTCAGCCTCACTCAGTCATCAATTTATCCAGGCTCACTCATGAGACCAAAATATCATGAAACTAGCCCGAAACAGTAATATGACGATTCAATAGATAACAACTGAGACTGGAATATGATATGAAATGCATGTATATGACTGAGTACGATATATCAATAAAATCAGTAAAATGACAGCAAGAAACAACCACTATTGGGTCTAAACAGTATCGGCATAAAGCCTAAACATGACATATTGCATGATTGACAGCTCAATTACTTTCTCACATGATGAACACGGATATCAACAAGATATTATCACTACACAGTGCCATGGAATCAGCCATGTCACAATTCTCACGGTGCACGCCCGCACGCGCCATCACTTGGCATGTGCGTCACCTCAATACCAAACATATAACACATCGTTCGGGGTTTCGAACCTTCAGATCCAAATTTCAAAGTGTTTCTTACCTCAACTGCGCAAAATCCTACTCTGAAATGCCTTTGCCCCTCGAATCAGTCTCCAAATGCCTCGAATCTAGCCACAAGCACTACGAGATAATTAATATAGGCTAAAGGGATCAATTCCACAAGAAAAACGTGAAATTTTAAACCAAAATTCGAAATGAGCTCAACCCGGCCCCTCGGGCCCACGTCTCGAGAACCGACAAAAGTCACAAAACCCGAAAGAACATTCACTCACGAGTCTAACCATACCAAATTTATCAAAATTCGACATCAACGGGTCATCCAAATCCCCAAAATTCATTCTCCAAATCCCTAGCCTCAAACCTCCAAATTCACCTAAGGTGGGGCGAATCAGTGGGGAAACAAGATTTATGATTAAAAAAAATGTGTACAAGAAACTTACCTCAATAATCCTCTCCAAAATCGCCCAAGTCCGAGTCCAAAATGTTGAAATGACACTAAAATCGTGAACCCTTATTTTAAATCTTTTGTCCAGACTTTTCGCACCTGCAACCATTTATCTGCACCTGCGGATCCGCTTCTGCGGTAAAATTCCCGCTCCTGCGGAAGTACTTATCCAGTTGCTTCCGCTTCTGCGATTACAGGACCACATATGTGCATATTGCAGCTGCGGGAAACACATCGCACCTGGATCGAACTCGCATATGCGCTCCACAGCCTGCTTCTGCGACCATCGCAGGTGCAGGGTAATCTTCGCACCTGCGACCTCTGCACAGCTCTTCCTTGGCCGCTTATGTGATTCCTTTCCCGCTTTTGCGGGCTCGCACCTGCGGTGCCCACTCCGCAGGTGCGATTACACCAGTAGCAGCAGCACTTCAGCTGCTTCACCAATTCCAAACCAAGTGTGTTAACCTTTGTTGACATCCAATTTCTTCCATCCTTTCTTCCAATTAATCTTCTTGAGCTTTTAAGTTATTAATAATTTATGTACTTTACTTTTACTACTATTGTTGTTACATTTGTTACTACTACTACTATTATTGATATTAGTATTAGTATTAGAGTATTATTATTACCATTATAATAATAATGTTATTATTATTATTATTATTATTATTATTACTATTATTATTATTATTATTTTATAATTGGTATTACTATTATTATTATTTATTCATTCATTAATTCGTTCATTCGTTCTTATCGCCTTTTGTGCAAAAAGCATATCATTTTCCTTTATTTAGTTAAAAGGTAATGTTTCTTCAATCTTACGTTCTATAAATATTTGTTCCAAGAATATTAGAGTTTTATACTTATCAATTAATGTAATAAATATTTATATGTTGATATACATAGTATTATACAATATAGTTATTAAAATATTTTATTAAAGTTAGAAGCCCAAAGAAATACTAAGAAGGAAGTGGTTTGTCCAATATATAGTCACCTAAAATTCAAGAGTTCTTTTTTACATTGTAAGTTACTTATTAAATAATATTTATATAAAAAATATTACTTTTGCTTTACTCCAAAAAAGAGCACATTAATTTACAATTACAGCATTTTTAAGGGTCAAGTACGTTTAGTGGTCTTCAAATTTTAAAAGATAATCCATAATTTAAGGAATTAATTTTAAATCATATTAGTTTATCCATATTTCTCTCTCATCACTAATCTAAACTTACCATTTTTCTATAAAAATTCCCCCCTAACAGGTTCCTCTTAAAATCTCTATTTTCCTTTATTATATCAAACAGTCTAAATCACTTCACATTTTTATTTCGTATTTGTAGGTGTATATATGCATATGTGATATGTTTTTTACATGGTAATTTTAATATGTAGTAATTAATATATTATCTATATTTGACTATACCACAAACACATTTTATAGTTATTCAACGTATATTTTTGTATATATGATGTATAAACAAATATACAGATTCGATATATGTATTATATATATATTTAATGTATAAATTACATATACTTGATGTGATATATATATAAGTTTAAGTATATTTGACAAATGAAATATATACTCCGTATATGTGATATATTGTTTACATTTGATGTATATTATGTACGCAAAGTAACAAGATATATATGTTTATAAATATATTATTAGGATATTGAAGTAAATACATGTATTATGAAAACAACTTTAAGTTTACAGATCCACAAAATAATTATAATGTTTCATTTAATCTAATTATATTTTTCTTATTATATACGAAAATTAACAAAATTAAAGTGCTAAATTTTCATCGGAGGATTCTTACATGTTTTTTTGGTTGTGACATTAATGTAGAAGGGAGATGTTTATGGAAGGTAATTAACGGGTTGTATAATCTGATCAACTGATTTGGTAGGAATAAATGTTAATAGAACTAATTTTCGGTAATTAATAGGCCTGATTTTCGGTCAAACAAAGAATCCTTTGTTTGATTGGAACTGTACACAAATGTCGAAACGTAATCTTTGGTCCAGCATTCTAGGTTTGGGTTAGGATTGTAATCAATTAACTGCCTAATTTGTTAATTCCCGCTAGGATTCTG